>PVIA01003440.1:0-169062 GCA_004024845.1 Tonatia bakeri | reverse complement strand
GACAGTAGGTAGAAAATAGACAGGGGGAGGGTAGGAATAGTATGGGACATGTAGACACTAGAGAACTTATGACACATGGACATGAACTAAAGGGAAGAATGAGGGTGGGAGGGGATGGGCAGGGTGGTGGGGAGTGAGGGGGGAAAATGGGCAAACTGTAGTTGCATAATCAATAAAATAAAGAATTAAAAAAAAAAGAAAATATTCAGATTTAGAACTCCAAATATCCCTCTTGCTGGTTCAAAATTATTCGCCTTGGTAATGGGGTTCATTCTGTGATTCTAATTAAACTTTTATAGTTTTCTTAAAGGTTGGTTAATCTCAGGATTTAGAAAATAAATGACTGTAATTTAGCAGGCCATAAAAAAAAAGAAGTTATGCCCTGGCTGGCATGGCTCAGTTAGTTGCTTGTCATCCCACAAAGTGAAAGGTACCAGTTTGATTCCTGGTCAGGGCACATGCCTGGGTTGTGGGCCCTGTCCCCGGTTAGAGCACATGCCAGAGGCAACCGATTGATGTTTCTCTTACACATCAATATTTCTCTCTCTTTTTCTCCCTCATTTCCATCTCTCTAAAAATAACTAATATAGAACCTTCAAAAATCACCCAAATTTATAATGAACTTATAAAACTCAATACCACAAAAAAAAAATTAAAAATTAGGCAAAAGACCTGAATAGACTCTTCTCCAAAGAGGACATACAGATGACCAATAGACATATGAAAAGAAGCTCAATGTCCCTAGCCAGCAGAGAGATGCAAATTAAAACCACAACGAGGTATCATGTCACATCTGTCAGAATAGCTATCATCAATAAATCAACAAACAAGAGCTGGCAAGGATGTGGAGAAAAGGGAACAGTTCCTAATGCACTGTTGGTGGGAATGCAGATTTGTGTAGCCACTGTGGAAAACTATGTATTTTCCTCAAAAAATTACAAATGCAACTTCCTTATGACCCAGCAATTTCACTTATAGAAATATATCTGAATTAACCCAAAACACTGATTTGAAAGAATATGTGTACTCCTATGTTCATTGTAGTATTATTTACAGTAGCCACGAATTGGAAGCAACCCAAGTGTCTACCAATAGATGAATGGAATAAAAAGCAAGCAGTGGTACTTTTACATAATAGAATACTACTTGGCTGTAAAAAAGAAGGACATTTTACCTTTTGCAATGGCATGAATTGACCTGGAGAATATTATGCTAAGTGAAATAAGCCAAACAGAGAAAGACAAATATCATATAATTTCATTTATATGTGGAATCTAATGAAGGTATCATGACGGAAAATAAACAAATAAAATAAACAAACAAAATAAAAACAGATTCATAGATACAGAAAACAGGCTGACAGCTGTTAAGAGGGAAGGGGGTTTGCAGGGCTGGTTTAAAAATTAAAGGGATTAAGCCAAAAACAAAACAAGAAAATCTCATAGACACAGACAGCAGTATGGTGATTGACCAGAGGGAAAGGTGGGTTAGGGGAGGTAGCAGAAAGTACAGAGGGACAAGTTGACTTTGAGTGGCGAACACACAATACCATATACAGATGATATTATGAAATTGTACACCTGAAACCTATATAATTTTATTAACCAATGTCACCCCAGTAAATTCAATAAAAATTTTAAAAAATTAATCTCACCTGTTTCTTTTTTAAAGTCAACTACTAGAAACTTTAAAATTACCTTTGTGGTTTGCTTTATATTTTTCTTAGTGGTAGGTGTGGTGAAGAAAATAGAGTGATGGGTGATGTATTGAAGGGTGTTTGATAGCTAATTTATTAGTTTATTTTTAATTTTATTTTATGATGGCAAGAATACTTCGCATGAGATCTGTCCTCCTACCAGGTTTTTATGTGCACAACACATTATTGTCGTCTATGTTGTTCAGCCAGTCCCCAGGACTTTATTCATCTTGCATAACACAGAAACTTCATACTCAATGATTAGCAAAAGAAAGGCACTCCCTGATCAGGAATTGAATCTAAGCTACAGCAGTGAGAGTGCTGAAACCTGACCACTAGGCAACCAAAGTGCTAATTTAGATTGTGATACTGGGCTGAGATTAAAGGAATTTATTCAGATGAAGGAATTCCTGGGGGAAAATGTACTAGGCAGAGGGAACCATGAATGCGGGAAGCCTAAGGCAGTAATCAGTGTCACCTGTGCACAAAAGCTAGCAGGCCAGCCTTAGAGTGGAGCAGGCGGAGGGGCTCTGACAGGAGATTTCAGGTGGGAAGGCAAGGGATGGGTTAAATAGAGGCGCGTCAGCCAGAACAAAGACTTGAGAATACTCTTAAATGAGATGGGAAGTCACTGATGGGATTGATGGAGAAGGGGCATGTCAATACAATAGGATTAATGGCAGTGCCACGGCAGAGTAGACAGGGATGAGGTACAGCTTGGTTCCCCTGAAGGTTCCTGTGCAGAGCACAGGCCTGGGAAACCAGTGATAGGGGACTGAGGTCCTAACGTCACCCAGGAGGGCGCTGTGTGAGCCACCACAGTAGCATGTACTCAGTTGTGGCCACAGGCTAGTGGGGCCCTAGGATATTTGGGCTTTACGAGGGTAAGATTTAACATATATTATATATTCAATGGTTGTTTATTGAATTAAAAATATGGATGGTAATATGTGTCTTCTGAAAAGACCTGGCAAATTCTCACGTCAACACTATCCCACTTCTCCTTCATTCTTGTTGGGAAGGTTTTGGCAGTGGCTTCCTGAATGTAACCAGCATTAAACCTTATGTGGGGACCCTGCTAATAGTCCCAGGAAACTAAGGAGGCTGACAGCCAGTGACTGAATTCTCCTGGCCCGGGGCTTGTATGGATTTTCATCAGAGTGTGTCTGGTGACAATAGACATGAGAGTGGGTCAGAGTAGAGGAAATGAGGGGGGTGAGAACTGGTGTGGAACCGTGGGCTTTCTGTAGCATGGGAATGAGCACGGTTGCTTTCTCTCAGCAGGAGGCTAGGAGGCAGCATGGGGCCCAGTTTAGAGAGAGCTACCACAGAGATCAGGCATGCTGCTCTTCACTGGCTTGGTTAGTCTCTGCAGTGTGGCCTTGGGCAAGCCACTTGCTTTTCTGGGTCTTGGGTGCTATTGGGGTTGACTACTTTTCCATCTCTTTAAAATCAGTTGATGCATCTTGCTGGCATTGGCTAAGTGTGTGTTAATTAGGGACTTAGGGTTAATTTATTTCACCACTTTTTCCTTTGGATTATAGAATTGTCACATAAACCATGTTTGTCTGAGACTATTAGTTCTGGACACTTTGTATCTTATTTGAACAAATTTTTTCCAACCCAACAGCAGAAATTAATCACTAAAATTTCATAATTGCTATAAAGTGGGTTTAACTTTATGTCCTCACAGTAGGTACCAGGCTGAAAGCACTGTAAATAGTCTCTGGTATGCAACCAAAATATTTACTTAGGATCCAGAAGCGTAAATGGATATCCCAGAGTCTAATTACCAGTAAGATGGAAAGGGGTCAACCCAATCAAACCAAAACTTTATAAATCACATGGGCAAGTTAGCTGTTACAACTAGAGGTAAAAGAACAATGAACTTATTAGTGTTTTTGGTATAAATTTATTTTTTTCTCGCTGATACTGTCTTCAAGTCAGAGGAAGTTTTGGGAAATCAAATAGTTATTAAAGTTTTAGAATCTAGAGGAGAGAGACTACCCCAAGGCTGTGATTTGGTATTGTACCCTTTTTAGGCTCTCATGAGGGGTTGTAAAAAATGTTTTGTGTAAAAATGGAATGTTATATGTTTAATAGCAAAGGCTGATGAGCTACATCCTACAAAGAAATGGCTTTAGATACCTACACAGGAAACAAAAGAGAATATATGAAGTGAAACCCCACCTAATATCATTGTATGTTTCAGTGCAGAATGACATTTAGTGCAAGTACCAAAAGAATCATGTCCAAATCTCACCACAAAATTAAATCAGAATTGAGAGTCCCTCACCCCAAAATCTGGCTCTAAGAGATAAAATGTTGAATGAACTCTCTTTTAGAGAGATCTTTATGATCTGTCTGAAAAGGTTAAGGTGACCAGAAAAAGAAAAAGAAAGTTTCCCATGTTAAAAATGCATCTTTTAAAAAAATATTTGAAATAGTATGTATTATTCCTTCTTCCCAGCACAAATATATTGACTACTTATGTGCCAGGAAATGTTCAAGGTGTTGACCCCAGTTCTAGGTGTTAGATATGCTGAGAGACACAGAATAGACAATATAAATAAACCAACAAAATCTATAAGATTATATTAAGTTATTGAGTGTCTATAATAGTGCCTATGGAATGCCCAGAATTTAAAAAAAACCTGTGGTAGCTCGAGGATACATAAAATGTAGTGTGCTCCCTTTCAAGTGACCTATTGTCTAGCTGGGGAAACAGGTTACACTTATATGAAAAATGATAGACCAACCCAAGACAACACACAAGCACATGTGATAATCTGGTACAAGTCATAGTTCTCATATTTTGATGACCCTCAAGACTCATTGTATGACGGCACGTTGCTAGGAGAAGCTTCAGGAAATAAATAGTGAGCTATTGTTTCAAAGAAGTGGAGAAGGTAGATAATAGGTAGACTGAGGAAGAACACTCATGGATTTGTTTTTTTGTAGGTGGCAGAGAGATGGCATTGAAGGACTGCAATTCAGGAAGTGGTTGGAGAGGAGGGTGAATTCCTAGAAGTCAGCCATTCTACGGAAATTAACTAACAATCAAAATTTCTGCAGAGGAAGCAAGTCAAATGTCTCTGTGTTTAAATGAGGAAGCAGTGATGTGAAATTTCAAACACATTTGCCAAGACTGCAAGCCTGATGGGTAGGTCATGGGATGGGATAGGTCATCCCCTTGGCAAAGGATAGGTCATGTCCCCTACCATGGTGGGCCAAGGTCTCTCTTCTTATGTGACAGATTCTGAAAATGGACTAAAATATTTTTAAAGCCAATTACACATTCAGTATTTGCTTTTATTTATTTTTTAAAAATATATTTTAGTGATTATGCTATTACAGTTGTCCCATTTTACCCTCTTCATTTCCCTCCACCCTGCACACTCCCTCCTACACACATTTCCCCCCTTTAGTTCATGTCCATGTATCATACATATAAGTTCTTTGGCTTCTACATTTCTCATACTATTCTTTCCCTCCCACTGTCTATTTTCTGCCTATCATCTGTGCTACTCATTCTCTGCACCTTTTCCCCCTCTCTCCCCCTCCCACTCCCCTGTTGATAACCCTCCATGTGATCTCCATTTCTGTGGTTCTGTTCCTGTTCTAGTTGTTTGCTTAGTTTGCTTTTGGTTTTGTTTTAGGTGTGATTGTTAATAATTGTGAGTTTGCTGTCATTTTACTACACATGTTTTTTTTTTTTATCTTCTTAGATAAGTCCCTTTAACATTTTATATAATAAAGGCTTGGTGATGATGAACTCCTTTAACTTGACCTTATCTGAGAAGCACTTTATCTGCCCTTCCATTCTAAATGATAGCTTTGCTGGATAGAGTAATCTTGGATATAGGCCCTTGCCTTTCATGACTTGAAATCCTTCTTTCCAACCCCTTCTTGCCTGTAAGGTCTCTTTTGAGAAATCAGCTGACAGTCTTATGGGAACTTTTTTGTAGGTAACTCTCTCCTTCTATCTTGCTGCTTTTAAGATTCTCTCCTTCATTTTAATGTTGGGTAATGTAATTATGATGTGCCTTGGTGTGTTCCTCCTTGGGTCCAACTTCTTTGGGACTCTGAGCTTCCTGAACTTCCTGGAAGTCTATTTCCTTTGCCAGATTGGGGAAGTTCTCCTTTATTATTTGTTCAAATAACTTTTCCACTTGTTGCTCCTCCTCTTCTCCTTTGGGTACCCCTATAATTTGGATGTTGGAATGTTTAATGATGTCCTGGAGGTTCCTAAGCCTCTCCTCATTTTTTGAATTCTTGTTTCTTCATTCTTTTCTGATTGGATGTTTTTTTCTTCCTTCTGGTCCAAACCATTGATTTGAGTCCCAGTTTCCTCCCCATCACTATTGGTTCCCTGTACATTTTCCTTTATTTCACTTAGCATAGCCTTCATTTTTTCATCTAATTTGTGGTCAAATTCAACCAATTCTGTGAGCATCCTGATCACCAGTGTTTTGAACTGTGCATCTGATAGGTTGGCTACCTCTTTGTCACTTAGTTGTATTTTTTTCTGGAGCTTTGATCTGTTCTTTCATTTGGGCCATTTTTGTTTGTCTTTACATGCCTGTTATGTAGTGAGGGGTGGAGCCTTAGTTATTCACCAGGGCAGGGCAACCCAGTTGCTGGATTGTGATGTTGTATGTGGGGGAGGGGTCTGAGGGGAAACAACGGCACTTGCTCCACTCTCTGTCAGATTTCAGTCCCTTTTGCCCTTTCTCTCAAGCAAACTGGGCCCTTCTTGTGCTGATTGCTGTGTAGGTGGGTTTGCGCATGATCTAGGACCCTGTGGGTCTCTCCAATGAACTCTCCTGTGAAGCTGGGAGTTTCTCCTGCTGCCTCAACCCCCACAGGTCTTTTCAATTGGTGTTTTGAGTCTTTATTTCCTCAAGCTGGGACCCTGGGTTGTGCGGTCTGTCTTGCTCCCCAGTTTCACCTGGTTTATCTGCATGTGAATGTGGGAGCTGCTGCTTTGCCTCAAGCCCTCTCCACCCCAGCTGCCCATCTCCACCCCTCCTGCCGGTCTGGATGGATATGTCTTCTTTAACTCCTTGGTTGTCAGACTTCCATATAGTTCCATTTTCTGTCAGTTCTGGTTGTTTTTTGTTTTTAAATTGTTGTCCTTCTTTTGGTTGTGTGAGGAGGCACATGTGTCTACCTACACCTCCATCTTGGCTAGAAGTCTCCATATTTGATTTTAAATAAGTAATTGCTATGTTTACTTTTTAAAATCTCAAAATATTTACTCCAGTTATTTCTTTGTCCCTATTTGTTAGCTGTATTTTAATTTATTATAGTAGCACTGCCTGACATGAAGACCCTTAAAGCCATATTGAAAATGATTGTAAGTTTTATCCTTCTTGAAGGAAACATTCAGGTGGATCTTCCTGCTATCATAATAAAGGCAGAATTTTAAATATTAGATATGGTTGTTATTTAAAACATCAGTAAAGGACCTAAGCCACATACTTTGCAATGCTAAGTAACCCAGAGTGAATTAAACAAATTCTGCCTTTCAGGAGTGTACAAATTAAAGCCATCACTGAAATCACTGAGATGACCATTAGCTCATCTCCATATTATTGTACAATTTTAACTATTACACATTATCAGAAAAAGCAATATTTTGCAATGTGGTGTCCAGAACTATACCCTGGATCCCGGTTTCAACATACTTCATTGAAAGCTGACATCAGAACCATTCAACACTTTTCATCAAATGATTACATTTAAAGTCCATTTTGCCAAGTTTCTTTGTTTCATGAAATATCTGTATCTACAACTTTTCTTTGCCAGATGTACTGGCTTACATTTTTCTGTCCTGATCTCATTTTATCATACATCTGTAATTGTATCTTTCTTAAATATGTTTTTTATGATGTCTCTATCTTGTTGAAATGTAACAATCTTTAATTAACAATTATAAAAGGGCTTTATTGCTAGATTACCCCAAAATGTGTGTATTACATGGTAAACATGCTTTTTTCCTTTGGAAAAAAATAATGTAGCTCTCACTTGAAGGATCTACTCTACTACTTTTTGAACCAACATGCTAGCTAGCACTCTCAAACATTTACTGAAGTTAAAAAGTTGCTAATAATTTCTAAAACTTCAGTCCAATGTCTTTAACTATAAGGAAACCTACTCTAATTATTTAGCAAAATTATCACAAAACAGAAATGAAAAGATTGGAAATGATATGCAGAGACATGTATTGTATTTGCCATAAAAGACTACATGGGGATATGGATATATGTGCATGCGTGTACATATATGTACAAGCATGTATGCATATCTACATGTAGATATATATGCACATACCTACATACACATCATCAGTCTTCTTACAAAAAGACTGTGAAAAGCAAGAGGAGAGTCAGGAGAGAGAAGAGAAAAGAAAAAAGAATAAAAAAATAGAAGGTTTAAGGTTCAGCAGTGATGACTTTTGGAAAGGGCAATGGAGAATGAGGAGTCGTAGTATTCACAGAGAAGGTGGCCAGTGACAAGAGAAAAGATGGAAATGCTCTCTGCATGTGGAGATAAAGATGGCTGTAAAAGAACTGTCTGTACCTCCCTGGTCCTTGAAGGCACCATCATGGGAATGAGAAGGAGGAGGCAGTGAGATGCACAAGAAGACAAACAATCAAAGAAACAAAAACAACCCACTAGGACCTCAGTAGTTCCTGAGGGCCAGCTCTCAGCCATACTAGACCCTTGGGAAAATGTAACCCACAACCCATTTCTTATCAATGTGCTTGCAATAAAAAAGGATTTTAAAAAGTCGAAAGCAAAGAGAAGTTGAAAAAGTGTAAAAGAAACTATAAGTAATAGAATGCCAGTTTGTACAAGTACAGCAGGCACGGTGACACTGATAATGCAGGCCCTGCTGTGTTATACAGGCATAAGGGCAATCACCAGAATACCTACATATCAATACCTATTATCAAGCCCTGTTGATGTGAAAAGTAAAATCAAATTTAGATTTACCAACTCTGGATATTGCACATTACTTGTCTATTAATAAAATATGAAAATTTTATTTACTTATAATACTTTAGTCTCCCTTTCTCCACTATTGTTGTGGTCCTTCCTTGCTAACCTTAAACCTCTGATAAACTTAAACCTCTACTTTGAGTTCCATCAGTTTCCTTCAGTATCCTTTCACTTTCATGTGGTAAATATGATTTATTATTTCATGACCTTTACCTTTATCTCTTCTCTCATGCTCATTCCCATGTCTCAAATTCTGCCAGTTGTGCTCTTATTGCATAGATTTCAGGACTGTTATATTTGGTTTTGTAACCATAAGCAAATCTACATGTTTTGTGTATGGGTTGATTCTGAAAACTAAAAATCAATATTACATTACTGTGAATGCGTATGCATTTTTATTGTTTAGTGACGTACTATTGTAAACTTTAAAAGGAAAAAAATAAAAGGATTTACAAACTGGAAAGGAAAGGAAGATCTTAATTGATCAGTGTGACTTTAGTTCAATTACCTTGTTTAATATTAAGACTCAGAAAGTCATTCATTAAAATTCTTTACAGAGCTCCTGTCATTTATCTAAAGCTTTTAAGAAGACCTATTTCCATCACTTGCCCACATTGGAGCACCACAGTTTTACAGTAATGATTTTCAGAAATCTCAGAAAGAAAGGTATTTTGAAATGGCCATTATGTTTATTTTAAAAAATATACTATTTTATTTTAATACTTAATTACCTTTACTTCCCAGAGGATAGATTTAGTGCTTCTAATTGAGACAATACAAGGAAACTTGGAGGCTATGAAAACTGTGAAGAATAAGCTGAAGCGCAGTCACAGGGCTTTTCGAGACAGTGGATTTCTGAACACTGTTTCAGGGTTGAAGCTCCCCAGCTGGGGTCACAGTGCTCACTTCCAGAGAGTTCCCCAGTGCGGAGGGACACTGAGTCTAAGCAAAGAGGGGCCGGCTTTCCTTTCCTGTCCTTGATGTGAGACTCCACTGAGAGAAAACCTTCAATAGCTGAATAAACTCATTATCTTTTCAAAGTTACTCACCTTTGCTTTTTGTTTACAGGACATCAACTACTGCATGCAAAAAGACTTTTCTTCCTTATTCTTATATCTTCCAATAGTTTTGAATTAATGCACCCTAACATCCTGAGGTTTCCCACATCACTCTCGTTACATGTCTGAGGAATGCCAGTCACTCAGTCCTGCCACCTGGGCCACAACTAATTGGATCATGGGTGGGTGCCAATACCCACCACAATAGGGCTGTTGGGTACAAACAAGATAAATCACTAACTTATCAGAAAAAAATGTTTTCATAGGTGGAATAGGTATTGGGAAGCACATAGAATTTCTGGGAAGTTTAAAAAAAATCATTCCTTGAAAACAGGAGTATAGGAGCAGCAGGAAACTTTGCCAAGGGGACATCTCAGGTACAGTTTACTTAAGTTACCCCTGCTCAGGCTACCAGACTCTAGGCCATAACTGCCACCATTGCAAACAGTCACTAACTGGCCCTGGGAATTTATGTCATTCCCTCTGGTTTCCTGAGTCTAGATCATGTGTGGCTGCATCTAAAAACACACACAATAGAAACTCTAAAAATATAGGAAGACTGTTGGATGCAGGGCAGCCAAATTTGGCAAAAATTCCCTACAGTGCTTGACCCAAGGGCCTCCCATAGGGAGTCTGGAATGAGAGCTCTGCCCAACAGGGATAACAATTACAATGGAAACTAGTGAGACCTTTTCTCTTGAAAGTTGAAATGTGACTCATAGACAGTCAGTAGTTTATTTGGGGTTGTTTCAATGGTAAAGCACACAAAGAGTAGTCACTCAGCAAAACCCACTAGGTAGGAGCCATTTCTAAGCAGAAGTCATGAACTGGGACTATAGAGAGAAATTAGTCAGTGCCAGCGAAGATAAGGACTTTTTTTTTTATCACTATGAGAACAAAACAAGAGGAGTGAGTATTGGGAATTTTGCACTGAAAACAACAACAGCAAGGTAATATGGTTTCTAGAGATGTTTGTATCATGAATGATCTTCCCATTCTTGATTGTTTATGAAACGTGGATATGCCTATGTTCCTTATTTATTGCATGTTCTTAAAATATTCTCTTTGTTTGAATTAGGTAAAAAGCTAAATTCTTCTAACAAGTGGATTTAAAAATAGAGTAGTTTACAAGAGATAGATATTTATATCTTGCATATGTACCAGTCCATGACGGATGGGTAGGCTGTACTCCACAGAGAGGGGACATCTTTGCTGACTTAAACATGACACTTCCAGGGTTGTCATAGCTATTTCCAGCCAGGAGAAAGGAAAGGGGAGAAGAGTTACATAAAAGCATTTTTAAAAGGATCTGGAGGTTTCCTAATCAATTCTACTCACAACTCTATGTTGAGAACTTAGTTATATGACCACAGTTATTCACAAAGGAGGCTGGGCAATTTTTTCTCTAACTTGGCAGCCATGTGCCTAGGAAGAAGAGGAGAATACAGCTGAGGAAGGAGGATGACAATTTACCCTATTTTCAAAGGTAATTTGACCAAGTCTATATTTTTAACCCTCGCCCAAGGATATGTTTATTGATTTTAGAGAGAGGAAGTGGGAAAAAGAGAGAAACATCTATGTGAGAGAGAAGCATGAGTGGGTTGCCTCCCATGCATGCTCTAATGAGGATCAAACCCTAAACCTAGGTATGTGCCCTGACCAGGAATGGAATCTGCAACTCTTTGGTGTGTGGGATGATGCCACTGGCACCTGGCCAGGCATATCTATCTTTAAAGATTTTATTTATTTTTTAGAGAGAGGGGAAGAGAGGGAGAAAGAGGGGGAAGAGAAACATTAATCAGTTGCCTCTCACACACCCCCAACTGGGGACCTGGCCCACAACCCATTCATGTGCCGTGACTGGGAACTGAACTGGTAACCTTTTGGTTTGCAGTTCAGCACTCAATCCACGAGCCACACCAGCCAGGGCTCAACATATCTATCTTTATTGGAAAGCTATATTTAATGCATCAACATACTTATGGGGAAAACACATAGGGTTATTTTAAGGATAGAAAAATGTAGACATCATCCTTATGTAAAAATTAATATATAGTAATATTCTTATTATCATGCTACCCCATTTCCCAAGTTGTACCTAAATGACTCAGTCTATATAATGGATTTTAATCAAAATATGTTTGGTTCCTGGCCCTGATCTGCTTTTCAGGGCTTGTGTGCCCATCCTCCAGTTTCCAGGAGTATCAGCTGCTAAAGGCTCACAGTTCTGCTCTCATTAGGAATCACTCTGATCTGCAAGGAACCTAACCTTCTTGCTCAAGTTCATATTCAGTCCTCTCATTCCCCTCATGGATCTGCCCACAGCTGATGATGTGAAACAACTCAGTAGGTCCTTCTTACACCCAAATGCCCTGTAGAATCGGTAAACAAAGGCTTGCTTGCAACCACATTGTGAGTCAGCTTTTCCCCTGTGCCAGTCTTATATTCTCCACTAAGAGATGTCTTCTGAGAACACTCTTTCAATAAACCTTTTGCCTGATAATCCCTGTCCTAGCCCACTTTCAAGGAACATTGACACATGATATGATTTGGAAGAGATTTTTATGAATATTTGCTCAATAATGAGTGAACTATAAGAAAATTTCAACATGATGGAGTAGTTTGGTTACAATTTTTAGATATATTTAAATTTTGCTTTAGGCTAGAATTCCATTCAAAGTCAAATGTTGACAATAAACTGTAAGTTATGTGATTTCATTGTCACAAAATTAAAAAGTTTTGTCATCGTAAGTATAAGAGTGTTACCCTCAGATACGCTAGCATGAGTTCTTGAAATAGTGTAGAATTCTTCAGCCTACACTATGAAAAAAGGTACTGTAAGTGGGCGATGTGACAGCAAAGGGGAAGTACCTGTGTCTTGTCACGTATGCAGGAAGAAAACCCAGAAAATGTTCTGAATACTGCTGACTTGTCAAATGACAATGAAAAAATCAAAAAATGGAGGGTAAAATAAATCAATTGGGAAAAGCATTTTTTGGCCATTTACCCCATGTTTTTATCAGAATTGGTATTGTATTACACTTACCAAGTGGCCTTCTGAAATCTTTTGTTGACACTACCTTTAGGAAAAGGAATAATTAATGAAGACTTTATGGAAAACCACATATATTTAAAATAAAGGTCTCTTATGTTTGAAATGTACATGGATTTATTTTTAAATGTATATGAAATGGTAATTTTAATCTGAATGATATTCTATATTACACAGTGCTAAATATCTCTACATCATATCTACCATAATAAATGAAGTTTACATCTTACATTGATTGCTTCTTTACCTTTCCTAGAGCTACCATGAGAAAATGTCCATCTTCCAGCACTTAAAATAAAGTAATCATCTGTTAATAAACTGTTTAATATTATTTACCCTCAACCCAGAAAACACATGTTTATTATATTTGGCCACCAAAACGTGCCATTCCAATAAGAAAATATCACAAAAAATGAATCCAAAATGTAATTATTTGGTAGATAGTATTTAATGCTAAATCCTGACAGTCTGAATGATGGGGAATTGAAGGACATTACAAATCACTCCTATTCTCTAATGAGTTTAATTTCCAACAAACACATCTGCCCAACTACTTTTAAGCAATTCAGGTAGGATTTTTGTTTTTGTTTCTTGTTTTGGAATATAAGGAATAGCCCCTCAAAGCAGAAACAATGAAAATAAAAATCCAAGTGGTTTCTAAAATACAGTCATCTGGTTATAAGTTCTCAAATATTTTACTTTTAAAAATCACACTTTGCTCTGCCTGAAGCTGAGAGGGTCTGAGCGAAGTGTGATTGCCGTTTGTTTTATCATGTAGATGGTTCTCTTGCTTTAATGACCTGTGGTTACAAATTCCTTGCTTTCCCACACCTGCACGTGCTTGTTTTCTTTTTCTTTGTGAGCAACATTTAAATATTGCTTCCAGCCACTGCAATTTTCATCCTTTTACTCTTTTGGATCTTAAGTTTCCTTTCCTCAAACTAGAGAATTCCCAAGGCAGCCCACAATGGCCCCACGCATCCTTGCATCTGACTCTGATAAGCAAGCATTAACAACATGTGGGTGTGATGATATTGTTGATGTTGTTTTGCATGTATAAACATATTGGACTTGAGAAACAGGAGAAGAGTATTATGATACACAGTGTGCCTATTAATGTTAGCAAAAAGTAGAGGTATACAATCAAGGCAACTGATTTGTTACCACCCTGCTGCAGGCCATTCTCTGGCCCCTGCATGAGGCTGCAAATTGTTACAGAAAAGAGATTCTGTAGTTGAGTATTGTGCCTGCCTTTCTTCATCTTAAGCTACCCCTTAACAGACACATGGCTTTGATATTAAAATTAGGTGTCCTGTGTTTTTAGCTTTTTGGTCTTGCCATCCTGTCTTAACAGCTCACTGCTTTTAACTCAGGCTTAATTTGGGGGGATTCTTCTGCCCTCAGGATAGCTCTGATGAGTTTAGCCTGGGATGCTGAAGCCCCATCATGCCCTTTGTCACTGCTCAGTCTGGTCAAGTATCAACATTATCAAAAGAGTCTACAATCTCGGGGTCAGCGATTGGATAAATCACGATGAAGATGTCCCTGGGATGCCAACATTTCTTCCCTTTGTCAACTTGACATATCTGAGAAAAACAACTGATCTAAAATTGACAATGCCTTGTTTCTAGATGGAAAATTAGCTGAGGATGAATGCATCAGAGGCTACCTTCAGTATACCTATCTATGCCCAGAGAGTTCTGGTTTCTTCACAGACTATGGTTTTCAGGGGTGTGCAACCAGACTTAGACTTTTGTAGACTCAGACCTGTTAGCAAACATATCTGCAAAGCATAGCTCTAAAATATATCCTGCTTCATTCAACATGTACTATTGATAGCTGCCCTCTGATGAATGAAGACTTCCATTGTATCTCAGTCTCTGCCTCCAGAAATCAGGTAGAAGAGCGTGTTTCCAACATGCATGCCCTGTGCCGGCATTTGATCTGGCGCAATAGTAAGTTACCTAATTATGATGGTTCTTTGTTCCACTGTGTTCAGTGGATGTCGTAATAGCCTGAAATAAAGTTCTAACTTTTCTTGTGGCATAACTCAAAAGGGACAAGAAAAACAGACAGTTTTTGAGTAGACAATTCTAAAACTAAATAGGAAATATTGTTTTTATAAAAGGATTAGAGATTGAGTAAATTCATCGAAGCCACATTAGTGAGTTACTGAAAGGGCTGAGAACAGATTTTGTGTTTCATGACATCTGGTCTGATTCGTAGACTCCTTGTCTACTGTCTCACTGTGTGTTCTTGGAAAAATCACTTCCCGTATATTCATTTTATAGGAAAATTACATTGAATCTGTCATATAAATGTACTAGGGAAAATCTAAAATCCCCCGAGGGCTGGGCCATGTCTGTTTTCACTTGCTTACACATGCATTGCTGCCGGTCCTAATTGAGGAGGACATGCCCAATGACTTACTATCTGTGTGCATTTCAAAAGACTGACCCAAGGCAAATCCTTTTCCTCCTGCAACCACAGAGCTTTTTACAGATCCTCATTTATGGGGATCCTGGTGAAGGGATCTTGACTGTTATTTCCAGACATAACCTCTTCAGACTTTTGTCCTTTGCCTCTTCAAAAGTTTCCATTTCCCCTTCAATTCTGAGGATTGATGTAAGAAAGACTCCACTACTTGTTAATTGTCTTTATCACTTGCTGATTTATTAACACAACTGGTTAGATTCTGCAGGTCCCTGCAGGCAGCACCTGAGATTCAGAGAGGAGAGCCCAGGGAAAAGAGGCAGATGTAACTTTCCTACAGTCACAGCATCAAGGAGTTTTATTTCCTATCCTGGACCCTTAGCTTTGAAACTCCTGCTTTTGAGTACTAGTGTCAAGTCCAGTCTAGGTAGAGAAATGGAAATTTCCATTTTGATGTGTTCTTATAAATGTTTCAGAGTGATATGAGCCAGAGAGTTCCTGGTGTCATTAACCCAGACTCAGGTAGATTGCTGAAGAAGAGTAGAGGAGACACTTCTGGGTGATTCAGGTCGAGTGATACAGCTGGTGGTTCAAATCAATTTATCTTTTAGATCTACCTATATTTTCAAGTGGACCTCCTCACAGAAATACTGCTGAGCTAATATTTTCTCCATTTCACTGAATTTTAGAGTTGAGGTAAAGGAGCGAGAGAGCTGAGGAAGAAGTTGGATTTCAGAGTTCCCAATACCATTCAAACCATACAAATTCTGATTTCATCAGGAATTACCTCTATGATTTCACTGGAAAAATAAGCATCACATTTAAGTTCCTCATTTAGATTCTTACACATAAGACAGACTGTTTTATTTTTAAGTGGAATTTTCAATAGAGCTAACATAACTGAGAAATACACGTATAATTTTCTATTTTCCTGTCACAGTAGAATCATTGATTAGAATATGGTGCCAAGAGCAGAACTCTGTCTCCCATGATGCTGTCATCATGGCCAAAAAGAGATGTTTCAGTCAAGTATCACCAAAAACATGGACCACATTAAAAATGTGAGTCACAGAGTCCCTATACCTAATCACCCTGCTGAAACTAACGGTACCGATTACAGCATGCCTATAGTTCCTTTCAAATTCTTCCAAAAATGATATACTGAGGGAAATATATAAGCTATAAAAAATGAAGAGCAAGCAGGCAACTTGGAAACTAAAATGCTAACATGCCACTTTAAGTGGGAACACATGGCCAACTGGAATGTGGCCATGGAAAATAAATGGTAAGACAAGGGGCTGTGAGTATAAATGGCATTATAAATGGGTGTCTTTAGAGCCCTAAGGAGCACTGTTTTGCTCCTTGTCTGCTCTGTCCCATCACTCCATCAGTCTTGGGCTATTTCCAGGTTCATTTGGATTCAGCAGAAGCAATATCACTGGTAAAAACTCACCAATATGGAAATATTTCTCAAATGAAACCTGCAGATTGATACATGTGGCTATGTAAAAAGCCAAAACTAGTTTGTGTGATATTTCATAAATGGAGCACAAACTACACTGATCTGTGACTTTGTTTTGGAGATTCACTTTTTCATGATCAGTTAACTGATTTGATTCCCTGTATCCTGCAAGAAAATATGTAATTTGTTTTATTTTAAAATGATGTACCTTGAGAAATCTGGTCTTTCCTCTTTAATAACATTACTCAAAATATGTAATGTTCCAATGGACATTAAGAAAAAAGATGGTGGTAAGGATTTAATAAATAAATGCACTGATATCTAAGGTTATTTTTTACTGAAATAAAAAGTAGATCAATTTTATTTACTCAGAATATTTTTCATAAACAAATAACAAGAATACTTTTCCATTTCTTCACAATCGAAGCCTGAGGGTGTGTGAACATTCTCTCTCATCACTTCCCCATATAATTACCCACTTCTCCTCAGTCACTGCAAGGCAAACTAGTCGCAAAGAAAACAGTCAGTGTTTAAGTTACAGAGCAGGAGGCATTCTGGTGACAAACAAGTAAAAGAAAAGAACTGGAAAAAAGTAAAGGGTAATTTAGATCATTAGTCATTCTTTTTGTATGCATTTGGATTGTATATGTTGTTTGATTGGAAAGCTTTTGCTGACACGTGTGAACAACCTAATACTTCTTGCTGAAACCTAACTAGACAAACAAGGCCATCAGGTAGTGTTCCTGCTATTTAGTGCACGTTTGGAATGGATGATATGGACTAGACAGTGGAGACTTACTCTGGCAGCTGTGCAGAACTCACTGGAGTCTGAGCGGAGGCTTATGGAGTTGGGCCTGTGGGAGGCATTTACTCACCAGCTAGGTATAAATTGGTCTTCTTGCTCAAATGGAAGGTGAAAGGACTGTAGAATTACACTTTTTGTGCCTTGCAACATTAGAGAGGATAAAGAACTAATGTGGGAGGTCAGGGAGAAAACATTTTTTCCATGGAGACAAAGAGGAATTCAAATCTCATGATACTTGTCATAGGATGGGTTTACTCCAATATTGTGAATGTAACTGTCCAAGTGGCCCTCTGTAGGGGATGGTGGTTAAGGACACAGGAGTTGGGGGTGGGCAGGAAGGCATATGATCAAATGTTAACTTTGCCATATGTGACTTGTTGAATCTTTGGTGAATTGTTGAACTCTTGGAATTTGCAGTTCTTTATCCATCAAATTAAATGAATGATGCTTGCCATGGTTGAGAATTAAATGAGAAGGTAACATGCTCAGGAGGATATCTAGGACTTATTAGAAGAATAATAAATACTTGGAAATGAGACTGATCCTCTACAAATATCACGGCTTATCACGGCTTCAATCAGTTTCATTCTTCTTTTTTCTCTCCTTCGACTTTCCAGGCTCATTCTCTTCTCCTACACTGACAATTTTATCTCTTACGAGTTTCACCCTTCATGAGTACATACCAATGTTCCTATCCTCTCTGGTCTTTAGAAAGGATAGCTTATTGGCTTATTTGTACCTCAGAACATTATCTTTTGCTTTTTCTGCTCCTTGGGAGACACGTTCCCTGGTCTTCATGTGGATATTTTCTTCTCTTTGGTTTGGTCTCATTTTTCATGTCATATCCTTTGGCTTTTCCTGAATATTCCCACAACAGTAGCCTCCCTGGCTCTCCAACCTCTAGCATTGCTCTATCTTATTTTCTTCATAGCCCTTATCACTACCCTGTGTTGATTCTTGAATTTATTTTCTGCCTCACTATACTGGAATGAAGCTGTATGACACCATTTCTATATGTCCAGAAAGGCAAGAATAGAGATTTATTAACAATAATCAGAGTTGAAAATCTAGTTAGACTTTGAAAATAAGACTGACAAGTGGAATAGAGATAAACAGGACTGAGTAAAAGTGTATAGAATTCTGAGTGTAAAGAAATTGTATCTGTATAAAACTTTGATAACTATACCTTACCCCTGGCTGGCGTAGCTCAGTGGATTGAGCACGGGCTGTGAACCAAAGCATCGCAGGTTCGATTCCCAGTCAGGGCACATGCCTGGGTTGCAGGCCACAGCCCCCAGCAACCGCACATTGATGTTTCTCTCTCTCTCTCTTCCTCCCTTCCCTCTCTAAAAAAATAAATAAAATCTTAAAAAATAAAAGAACTATACCTTAGGAATGTCATTGAAAGATAATAATAACCACTAGTACTTTAAAAATAGATTGAGTACTTTGTAAAACACCAGAGAAGACAAAAGCCAAGAAAATATTCAGAAGGCCTCACATAGCAAACAATAGAAAACAAAGACAGAAGTATAAAATAAGTTGATAGAGGGAGGCTAGAAGAATCCATTATGGAGGCAAACATAAATTACTTTAAAATTTAATTAAGAAAAAAAGGCTCAGATTGAGTTACTAAATAAAATGCAGCTAAAATTATGCATAATATTATAAATGCAATGCTAAATATTGAAAACAGAGAGTGATGCTATATATTAAAAACAAACGGGCAGATGTATCAGGGAAAAATACAAAGAAACAAGGAAAATGAGGGAAATGTGGCAGCAATACTAGCTGTAGGCAAAGTAGAAAAGGTAGTAAATGAGAGGAGGGTCATTTGTAATTTTAAAAAAGCTTAGAAAAGCATATCTTTATAGTGTAAGATGTAATTTCCAGAGATAGCATATGCTGACCAAGTTAATGTCAAACTGTGTAAAACAAAAATTATATAAGTACAAGGAAATCCATAGAAACAGAATCATGAGAAAATTTACTAGCTTACTCAGCCTTCAGATGAAGTAATTAAAGAAAATCAAAAAAATAAGGAGGTAAAACATTATAATACTGTATTTCTCTGAAACTGAATAATAGATATAACAGTTTACATTGATGTTGCTCTTCTTGTCTACTAGCTTTGTGACTTTGTTTCTCACTCTGTAAATTGCAGATAATAATATCTACTCACAGTATCACTATAAAGATGAAAGGAGATAATATCAATGATTACATAACACAGTGCCAGGGAAGCTCTTAAAAATGCTCTTATCATTATTGTTAGTAGTAAGGAAAATCTTATCTAATACAAACAGAAACTACTCATTCATTCCACTTTGAATAGAATATTTGTAAATATAGCTTCCATATTATGCAACAAAGAAAAATCTATAAAGAAAAATTGAGCCAACCAATTTCCAAAAAAATGAATAATAAAATTTATTTAAAGATAATGCAAACACATGTGAATCTATGATAGCCAACATTTAAAAGCTGTCTAGTCATGATTATTAAAACCCCACTATACAACCAAAGCTGTACACAAAATCTTTTGCTAGAAAGTAAAAAGAAAATAAGCTAAATATTCACTGAAACTTTTAAAGTGGCAATAAAATTGCATCAAGGAAGCAGGAGAAAACAATACAAATTAAATCAGAAAAATGATTGTAAAACATTAAAAGTTTAATTGATATTTTGGTAGGTAGAATAAAGTGTTTCCACACCTCTCCCAGATGTCCATGTCTTTTTAAAAAAATTGTTATTGAATTTATTGGGGCTACTTTGGTTAATAAAATTATATAGGTTTCAGGTGTACAATTCTATAACACATCATCTGTATAGTGCATTGTGTGTTCACACTCAGAGTCAAGTCTCCTTTTGTCACCATTTGTCCCCCATTTACCATCTTCTACTTCCCTATGGCTCCCTTTCCTCCTGGTAATCACCACACTATTGCCCGTGTCTATGAGTTTGTTCCCTTTTTTGCTTAGTCCTTTGACATTTTTTCTCCCAGCCCCCCAAATCCCCTTCTCTTTAACAGCTGTCAGTCTATTCTCCGTATCTATGAGTCTGTTTCTACTTTGTTAGCTTGTTTTGTTCATTAGATTCCACATATAAGTGAAATCATATGGTATTTCCAGATGTCTGTGTCTTAATCCCCTGTGAATATGTTAGGTTACCAGGCAAAGGGGAATTAAAGTAGCAGATGGAATTAAGATTGCTAATTAGCTGACTTTAAAATAGGAAGATTATCCTGGATGCTCTGATGGGCTCAATGTAATCATGAGGGACTTCAAAGTAGAAGAAGGAGACAGAGGCAGTAGGAGATATGACTGCAGGTCAGAATGAGGCAGTGTGAGAAGCCCTGGGCCTAATGTTGTTGGCTTTGGAGGTGGAGAAATGGGATGACAAGTCAGGAATGGAGTGGCCTCTACAAGGTGGAAAGGGTAAGAAAATAGACTCACCCGAGAATCTTCGGGAAGGAACACGGTCCCACTGACACCCAGGTTTTGTGTGGGTTCTGACCAACAGAACTGTGAAGTGATAAATTTGTACTGTTTTGAGCCACCAAGTTCGTGGAGATTTTTCACAGCAGCCACAGAAAACTGCAGATACATTCAGGAACTTATTGACGGAAACAATCAGATAAGGGAAACTTCTGGAAATATTTTTTAAAGAGAACAAAAACTCAATAAAAATTAAGAAGCACTTTAATGAGATTTATGAAAGAGAAAAAATGTGATTTTGGTGCATATGAATTGTATGACAGCATATTTGAAAATCTTGAAGAAAGAAAACATTTTATAAGGAAATATGAATTAGCAAGGCCGACTCATGAAGAGTTAGAGGCCTGAATTAATGGATAATCACAGAAGAAACAGAATGTACATAAATAGCATTCATGGAAGCTTCTTGTTAGACTGTGGATGATTTGAGTTTTTAAGTGCCAAGGAAAAAAATTTCTCTACAATGTAAACTGTTCAAAGATTTAGAAGAATAAAGAAATCTCTCCTATTCTTGTGAAGTTGGTAGAACCCCAACACCAAAACTGGGAAAGATAATTCAGAATGGTAGATGACTTTATTTGTAAGTATAAAAATAATAATTCTTGAAATAACACTTAGAATATTACTCATAAGAGGGAGAGATATGAGAAAGGCAGCATCACCAAACAGTAAGAGAGAAGTACATAACAGGCAGGGGCTAATTGTCCACTACCTCACACCAAACTATCACCAGATAATTAAAGAGTTAAATGTTACTGCCATTTAAAAAATCTAGGGTATGTGAAATGTAAAGGAAGCACCCCAAGACCAGTAATAAGGAAGGGATACATTATTTTTAAATGGCACAGAAAAAACCTGGCTATTAGCATTTAAATGATCATCTTTGATAGTCATCACACTTTCACATTGAACTAAAGGCTAAGCAAATTAGAGTTCAGTGGCAGCTGTCTCAAAATGGAAAGGGTTGCTTCACCACGACTGTTGGCTCAGGACCAGAACTTGTTGTTGCAGATGTTGAAGCACTTGATTCTTTGACATGCTGCGCAAATGCCCCGGGAGAACTCTTCGCAGATCATTCAAGCAAAAATACCCTCCTCTCTGCACTCCAGATCTACACCTACTCAGTTCATTCATTATAGTCATTGTAATCTATGAGTATCTTATTTACTTATTGCTTTGTTTTTGATTGGATAATCCTCTAGAATGTATTCTGTATGAAGCCAAGGATTTTATCTCATCTCTGCTGAATCTCTAGCCTCTCCACTTGTACATAGCAGTCTCTCAAATAATATATATCTAATATATATCTATACATTTTTAGATAAATGAATGGATAAATGGATGAATGATTTTCTTTATAAGTTTAATGTATTTACATGAAATTTGGGTATATTCCATTGTTGTTATTTATTCATAAGTCATGTAATCCACTTATACTTGGAATGGGTAGTAAAATCATCCAGAATCAAGTGAAGCAGAATAAACATCAATATTTTCCCTGCATGCGAAGAATGTAAGGGACCACTCCAGCAACTTATAATACATCAATCCACAAAGTCAAACCTGAGCTTGAGCATACAGACAACACTGGGAAAAGCTTTTCTTGCTGCACAAAGCTGAGGGACAGCCTTGCATAATAGTACATCTTGATCAGATAGAGTTAAATTAATTAGAATATATTAGTTAATAACCAACCAACCAGTTGGTAGAGTTGAATACTAGTTATAATTTAACATGGTCCCTGTATATCTTCCAAGGGAAAATTTTTATATATTTTCAGAAGTTGCTTTGTAGGCACAGTTAAATTTTATGACACCAAGAAGCCAGTGGTAGCTTGGTAACCTGCAGCTTACCTCACTAGGGAAACAGAATTTAGATGATGTAAGTCATCTGACAGAGGGTCAGCACAGCCATTATGAAGAGGGTCCTGTTTTATTTTTGTCTCTTTTCCAAATTTACTTCTACAAACACAGTATTTTCTCTACTGTTTCTCATTATTTCCAAACCTATCATTCCTAATACTTTGCTTATTTAAGACTTTTGTTTTTGTTCTTTAATAAACCTAGTGATATTGTAACTGATGTCTTCTAAGATATGAAGAAGCAATAATGTACATCATTTGATGTTTCCCAGTTTATTTAATGTTGTATATAAGAAGTGTAGGCTGTTAATGTTTTTGGGAAATGGGGCCTCTATTTTCATCATATACTCTAGGTTGGAAATGATTTTTTGTCTCCTCCTGAAAATGCCTTCCATTAATAGAGCATGTGAAAAATACTAATCTGTCAGGGAATGTCGACCCCGTAGAGTGTGCACAGTTGTTGGGCAGAATAGTGCAGAGCATTCAACCTAGAGAGAGAATAGCTTAGAGCACTCAGCTTAGAGAAGCGTGCAGAACATTGCCTGACAACAGATTTTCAATACTTGTCTGATAAGTGAATAAATGCATTCCTTGTGAAGAAATCAAACAGGCAGCCAGAAATGAACTACATGTCCTGAAAAGAAGGAAAATTTGGGGAGGAGAGCAAGTTGATCTGTCAAGAATCTTTGTGATTAGAATAAGTGTTCTAAAAGAAACATGAATTTACATTGTCTAATGGGAGAACAGTAATGATTGGAACACAGTAAAGGACCCAGAAGAGGGTAGTAGACCAAACTCTCAGCAGGAAGGTCAAGTTTTTTTCACTAGTTCTTTTGTGAGAGAGTGTATGATATTTTTCCTGTCCAATATCTCATTCATGTATGCATTTACTCACTTATTCTTTTTTAGTCATTCATCAACTGCTCATTATATAAACACTTTTTGTAGGCACCAGGAATAGCAAATGAATAAAACAGGCAAAGGCTCTGGTTTTATAGTGCTTTTTTGTTCTAATAGGATTTAGGGAAATATAATATAAAATTATACACACACACACACACACACACACGAGGTCTGTCTGGAAAAAGTTCAACTATTGTTAATATAGTGAGAACAGTTTGCGTGAGACTGATGTAGCAAAAAAGCCAAGGAGAGTGGACTGGAATGCACATGCATAAACAATGACAACCTCACTGTACTAGTCAGTGGGGGAGGTAGATGCAATTGAGTGAGCATGTGTACTATGTGGCTGTCCCATTAAAAATGACTGAGTGCATAGAGCAATAAATATGCATCAAATTTTGTCTTAATCTTGAAGATTCCTCTGCAGAAACGATTTGGACGATTCAGAAGGCTGTAGCTATGGGCAACTGGTGATTGGCAGTTTCATCACAACAACACGCCCACTCATATAGCACATTTCATGCAGAGATTTTTGGGAAAACTTCAAATCACCCGGGTGACTCAGCCCCACTACAGCCTAGATTTGGCACTCTGTGACTTCTGAATTTTCCCAAAACTGAAATCACCTTTGAAAGCGAAGACATTTCAGATCATCAGTGAGATTGAAGCAAATGTGATGGGGCAGCTGATGGCAATTGGGAGAACTGTGTAAGGTCCCAAGGTGCCTACTTTGAAGGGGACTGAGGTGTCTTTGTCTTATGTACAATGTTTCTTGTATCTTGTATCTTCTTCAATAAATGTCTCTTTTTCATAATACATGATTAGATACTTTATGGACATATCTCATAATATATATATATAAAATTTAGTATTATATGCTATGGATAAAACTCCAGCAAGGTAGGGGATAGATAATGCTATATGTGAGTATGCAATTGTTTTCTATAGGATAACCAGGAGGTACTTCATGATATACAAGGTCTGTCCAAATTACATTAATGTCATGCAAACCATTCTTGTTTTATTAACAATGGCTGGACTTTTCTCAAACAGACCTCATATGACATTCAAATTGACGCCTGAAGATGATGAGCGAGTGAACCATACAAACTCCTAGAGGAAGAAGAGCCCAAGCAGAGGTGGCAGCAAATGAACAGGTGTGGAAGCAGAGGCAAACGGCTCATGCTCGAGATATATGGCTGGGGCAGAGTGAGTGGGAGATGGTTGGTGGGAGAAAAAATAAAGTCAGGAGTCATATTATTACATTGCCGTTAAGGGACAGTAACAACACTGACTTTTTTCTCTGAATGAGAAGGAAAATAATCGGACATTAGAGGGTTCTGAGCAGGGGAAACACATGATCTATTGTAAATGATATGGCTGTAGGAGAACAACGGTTAAAAACAGGGAGAGCAGTATGGAAGATATTGCAACAGTCGAGGTAAGAGCTTCTAGTGGCTTGGACCAGGATATTTGTGGTGGAGGTGGTGATACGACCAAAGTCTGGATAGACTTTGAAGGTAGAACCAAGAACTTTGGTGTATCAGATATACAATGTAAATAAAGTAGTATAGTAAATACTACTCTAAAGTTTTACTTAAGTAACTAGAACAATGAAACTACGGGATGGCCGGATGAGTTGTTGAGTAGGCCTTTAAAAATGTGAGCCTGAGGATCACGGGAGAAGGTAGGGTTAGAGATATAAGTTCAGGCCTATGGATATTATTTAAAGGTATTAACCTTTGCTAAACCATTTATAATGTGAAAGGATACTTTTTGATCCCTAACCCTCACTGCTGTTTAATATTTAGTTGTTGAGGAGAAACAATAGCGAACTAGACTAAAAAGAACAAGTAGTGAGAAAAACCAAAAGAGTTATTCCAGAAGATGAGTTAGTTCAGAGTTGTAATAAAGGATGGCATAATCAGCTATGGTCAGTGTTTCTGGAAAGGCTGTGTAAGATAAAGACTGAGAATTGACTTTTTTCATGTGCCTGAGAATCCTCTTCCACACACCTGTGTTCTGTCCTGTTGAAACTGCCTGCACCCTCTTATGCAGCGTCAGCACCAATGGGAGCCAAAGCAACACCAGGTAAACCAAGCAGATGAAATGGACAAAGCAAAGGGTCTGGAACTGAATTGCCCTTGAAACTGCAAAAGGAAGGCAGGACCTTGTGCTAAACACAACCAGGGTAACTGCTTGCTAAATGAAAACATTTACATAAGATCAAGGTTTGATAGCAGAGCAGACAAAATACAATCAAATGATTTGTCATACCAGGAACCAAAAGAATCAACCCGATTGAGAAAAGACAACCAAAAACCAAAGGTAAGGCTACTACTGAGATGACTCATATATTGGGATTATCTGGCAAAGAATACCACTACCGACCTAGTAGAATGGCTAAAATAAAAAACTGTGACAGCACTAAATGCTGGCAATTATGAGCAGACATTAGGTTACTCACATATTGCTGGTGGGAATATAAAGTGGTAGATTACTGTAAAAAGACTTTGGAAGTTTCTTATAAAATTATATATGTCATTTTCTATTATTCAGCAACTGCATTCCTAGGCATTTATCCCAGAGAAACAAAACTATCTTCACATAAAAACCTGTGCACAGTTATTCATAGCAGCTTTCCTCATAATAGCCCCAAACTGGAAATAGGCCAGTTGACCTTCAATGGGTGAATGGTCAAGGAAACTATGGCACACCCACAGTTCCAAGAAAAGGAAGAAACTGTTGATATGTACAACACTTGGTTGAATCTCCAGGGTGAAAAAAGCCAATCTCTGAAGTTTACATACCATATAATTCTAGTAATGTAACATTTTGAAATGACAAAACTGTTAAAATGCAGAATATTTGGAGATTTTGTGAGAAGAAAACGGAGATTTGTGGTTGTTGGGGATTAGGGACGGGGGTCAAGGAGTAGCTGGAGTTGGGTCAGGAGAGAGGGGGTTTGGTTACAAAAGAGCAACTTGAAGGATCCTTCTGGTGATAGAATTGTTTAGCATGCTGTCTGTGATGGTAGATACACAAACTTACACATGTGACAGATTGTCTAGAACTATTTACACACACAAGTACATAGATACACACAAACAGGTTTTAGTTAGGCAGGAGAAGTTCGAATAAGACCCACAGATTGTGTCAATGCTGACACACCGGTTGTGATATCTAGCAGCATTGTACAGTGTTGCTGTTGCTAAAAACTGAGTGGAGGGTATAGGTGATCTATCTGTATTGCCTTTTTACAACTTCATGTGAATCTACATTTACCTTAACCAAAAAGTTACGAGTACACTACCAAGATTTTGTGAGTGGCTTAGTAAAGAATGCTTTTCGATTCAGTCAGGGAATCATGTAACTCATCAGTTTCAAGCCCGTGTCTCTGATGAGCTGACAGTTCTTCATTTTTAAATAAGCATTAAGATTGCAACTTTCTACAGTGTTGAAAATTTCCTCTCTGTCTTTTTTAATGTTAGCAGACATAAATAGGAAAGAGGAAAAAATTCGTTTCCTATGGTTACTTTGACTGGTGATAACTAGCATCTTTTCATTCATGACTGGACTACAAAAACAACTTAGGGCAGACCAGGGTTGTTTCTTAACAAGCACCAGCCTGAGAGATTTGAGTAAACACCTTCCATTTATTTAAAATGATCATCCAAACCAAGAATGGAATAATGAGAGGATAAGCATAAGGTATTAATTGAGTCACTGTCTCCCTTTCTTCCTGGGAAAATGCAAAAATATAAAACACACACACTCAAAAAGATACACTAACATCTTTTAGAGATATCTTCCATTTCATGGGGAGACAGGAAATGACTTAAATAGAATTTATGGCATTCTTAAGAAATAAATTACCTGGAGTGATGAAATGATGTAAATCTTTAAATAGTGTGTTGTGTGAAAATGTCACGGAGAAGAGTTCCATAGTTGCAGATCCTTTATCTAAAAATAAGCAAAAGAAGAGTGATTACTCACTGCCCTGTATACAGCACTGAGCAATTACAGTTGCGCAGTGTTTAAAATTCTGCAGTATTCGGTACTTCGTTTGCAACACTTTTCTCGACATGAATATACTCCTACTATTGGTGTGAATAAAGCCATCCACGCTTCCTTTAAGCCAGATTGTTTAATAAACTCTCAAAATAAAGTCTTAATTGCAGAGTCATATGTCTATGAAGCATTTTTCCCTTTTTATCCACTTAGCATCTTTGTCATGTGAGAAATGAATTATTCACATTTATGCCTATTTTACTTTTATGTAGAGACCTGGCTTACATCAGTTATCTCTTTTTTAAATCTTTCTTATTCAAACACTTTGCTCAGATTTGCATAATTTATCTTATTCCTTTAAAAGATATTCTGCACTGTTCTAATCTCTGTTTTCCATGAATGCACATAAGCCCATATTCCTGAAATCTCAATTACTTTTCCAAAAGACATTTTCTATGTCATTGTGAACTATTTGCTCTGTTGTTGTAGTAGTTAGGGGGCTGCTACAGCAAAAACAAGGACTAGGTAGTTTCAAACAACAGACAGTTTTTCTCTCATAGTTCTGTAGGCCAGAAGTTCAAAAGCAAGGTGTTGGTGGAGCCCTGCTCCCTCTGGAGACATCCTTGCCTCTTCTGCCTTCTGGGGATTGCTGGCACACCCTGGCATTCCTTCACCTACAGACACATTACTCCAACCTGGTTCCCATTGTCAAGTGATATTCTATCTGTGCACCTCTCTTTCCAAATTTCTCTAATCTTATAAGGACACTAGTCATTAGATTTGGGCTAACCCTAATCCAGTGTGACCTCATCTTAACTTGATCACAGCTGCCAAGAACTTACTTAAAAGTGAGGTCATATTCATACATAACAGGAGTTAGGGTTTAACATATCTTTTTGGGGACACAATTCAACACATAGCAATTGTGAAAATATATTTTGATTCATGTTAATAGATTATGATAAAAAGCTATTTATTAGTTAATAAAATCCACACAAACTCTAAGATTAATGAAATCATTTTCTGATTGTAGTTTTCTTTACATAATTAAACTAATTCTAAGAATATGACAACTTAAAAGGAGAACAATGAATTTGCATTCAGATTTGGGCACAATTTATATGGTATTTAAATAATGAATTAAAACTACTAGAACTAATAAGCAAATTCAATAAAGTAGAAGGGTACAAAATTAATATGCAGAATTCAGTTGCATTTTTATATACCAATAATGAACTATCAGAAAGGGAAATTAAGAAAACAATCCCATTTACAATTGCTTCAAAAAGAATAAAATACCTAGGAATAAATTTAACCAAGAATGGAAAAGACCTATACCCAGAAATTGTAAGACACTGAAGGAAGAAGTTGAAGAAGATACAAATAAGTGGACACATATACCATGTTCATGGACAGGAAGAATTAACATCATTAAGATGTTCACACTACCTACCCAAAGCAATCTACAGATTCAAAATAATTCCTACCAAGATACCACAGAACTAGAAAAAATATTCCAAAAATGTTTATGAAACCACAAAAGACTGAATAGCAACAATGATCTTGAGAAAGAAAAATCAGGCTACCTAATGTCAAACTATACTACAAGGCCATAGTAATCAAAACAGCATGGCAATGGCATAAAAAAAAGACATGCAGATCAATGGAACAGAATAGAGAGTCCTGAAATAAACCCACACCTGTATAGTCAATCAATACCTGACAGAGGAGACAAAAAAATGCAAAGGGCTAAGATAGTTTATTCAGTAAATGGTGTAGGGAAAACTGGACAGATACATGCAGAAAAATGAAACAAGACCACTTTCTTACACCACACACAAGAATAAATTCAAGATGGATTAAAGATTTAAAGTTAGATTTGAAACCATAAGAATCCTAGAAAGAAACATAGGCAGTAAATCTTGGACACTTCTTATAGCAATATTTTTTCCTGATATATCTGTTCAGATGAGGGAAACAAAATAAAAAATGGGACTACATCAGACTAAAAAGCATTTTCACAGCCATCAACAAAATGTAAAGAGAACCCACTGAGTGGGAGAACATATTTGCTGATACATCTGACAAGAGGTTAATATCAGAAATTTATAAAGAATGTATAAGACTTAATACCAAGC
This sequence comes from Tonatia bakeri, assembly GCA_004024845.1. Classification (NCBI taxonomy): domain Eukaryota; kingdom Metazoa; phylum Chordata; class Mammalia; order Chiroptera; family Phyllostomidae; genus Tonatia; species Tonatia bakeri. Next base: position 139,138 of record PVIA01003440.1, on the reverse strand, counting down.
AACAAAAAACGAAAAATTCAATTAAAAAATGGGCAGAGGACCTGACTAGACACTTCTCCAAAAAGGCTGTACAATGGCCAAATGACATGAAAAGATCTTCAATATCACCAGTCATCAGAAAAATACAAATAAAAGCCACAATGGGATACTACCGCACACCTGTCAGAATGGCTATTATCAATAAATCAACAAGTAATAAGTCCTGGTGAGGATGTGCAGAAAGGGGAACCCTTCTACATTGTGAGAATGCAGATTGATGCAGCCAGTGTTAAAAGCAGTATGGAGATACCTCAAAAAATTAAAAATGGATCTGCCTTTTGACCCAGTGATCTCACTTCTGGGAAATATCTGAAGAAACCCAAAACACTAATTCAAAAGAACATAAGCGCCCCTGTGTTTGTTGAAGTATTATTAACAATAGCCAGGATATGGAAGCAGCCCAAGTGTCCATCAGGAGATGAGTGGATAAAACAACTATGGGACATCTACACAATGGGATACTACTCAGTTGTAAAAAAGAAGAAAATTTTACCCTTTGTGACAGCATGGATGGACCTAGAGAACATTATGCTAAGTGAAATAAGCCAGTCAGAGAGAGACAAATACCATATGATTTCACTTATATGTGGAATCTAATGTACTGAACTAACAAGCAAAATAGAAACAGACTCATAAAGAGAGAGCAGGCTGACAGCTTTGTGGGGTGGGGGTGGAGGAATCAAGCAAAAAAGAAAAAACTCATGGACGTGGACCATAGTGTGGTGACTGTGGGGGTAAAGACGGCAGGTAGAGATAGAAGAAGGTATAAGAGAGAGAAATGGTAATGGAAAAATACAATAAAAATAAACTATTAAAAATAAATAATGAATTGTTTCTCTCTCCATGGTTAACTGAAGTATACAATAAAAGTTGAGAAACAAAAATGGAAATCAACTTCCAGCCATCTAATCCCCTTCCCTAGAAACAAACACTGTAGTTAGTGTTTTGTGAATCTTTTCAGAAATACTCTGCATATTTTATATACAAGCATCTGTCTATCTAATGTATAGTAAAAATCAAAATATACAAATAGCACTTCATTGAACAATAAAAAAATGAAAATTTCTTTTTACTCCTTAGTCCCCTCTCAGTACTGCTCATTCTGTGGTCTCTTTTATAATAAAACATCTCAGACAAATCATTTATCCTTACTATTTTCTTTACTTGCTTTCCCCTTCCTCCTAACAACCCTCCCCAGTACTCCACTGGAAAGGTCCACACCACCTAAAACAGCTGTCCCCTGCTCCACGGTCACTGTCATTTTGTTCTGTCTTTCTCCAAATTGTTTATGCCTGTCAGCTTAGAAACTGTCACACTCCTAGCAATTTGACGGTGAAAAATGAGATCTCACTGTAGTTTTCATGTGCACTTCTCTTAACGTGAAAGAAATTGATCATGTTTTCAGATGTTTAGGAGATACTTACATTTCTGTTTCAATGTGCTACCTTCCATATCCTTTGCCTATTTTTAAATTAGGTTTTGGGTTCATTCTCATTGGTTTATAGGAACTTTTGTATATTAAGGAAATTAGGTCTTTTTTTTCCCTCTGATGTGCTCTTAACCACCATACAATAGACTTTTCCTTCATTAGTGAGCCAGTCCCATTCAGATTTAAATATTCCTTGCTTCCTATCAAGCTACCTCTATTTGCCCTACTATGGAAGTGCCCTGCCCTTCTGTTACCATGTTCATGAGTGAGATGCAGGCATCCTCGTCCCCATGTCTTTCTCCGATGCCCTCATTTGTGCCCAGGTAGATTTGTCATTTACTCACTTACTAGTAAGGATAGTTGACTTCCATAAGAAAATGTTACTCTTACTTTCCTATGTATTATCAAGATATGCAAATTTGCCATCAGTCAGCAACTTGGGATATTTATAAAGCACATTCCATGCTAGTGAATATAACCACCACTCTGCCGTTCCTGTAACCACTCGAGTTTCTTTTTTGCTTTCTTCACTAGAAAGCTTTGAACTTCATGAGCTAATTAATCCCTTTCACCAACTGTTGAAGACATTCACCCCGTAATAACGCAACTGTAACTTTATTAATAACCATAACCCCTTTTTAACTCTGTATTTGTAAGCTACTTTAAAATCTTTTAGAAAGAAGTGGCATATAAAAATGCATTTTTTTTTTCATATAGCCCCAACAGCATATCTGGCACATATAATCAAAAAATGAGATGCTGATGATAAAAGAATAGGCTCCTTATAACAGTTTTCTCAAAATGAAACTGTTCCTAAATATAGAAGATTGTTGAAATGGTAAAATATAGTGTAATTTCCCCCCACACAACACACTCATTAAATAGCTACAGTATGTACATACTTCTCAGCTATAACATAAATGAATAATGCATTTGTTTCTAGTTAAATGTGTTATGCAGTATCTGCAGCTTAAAATAGGTTTAATTAGTGATTCACTATGCAAAATATAAGTTACAGATTTTCTTTGATTATTTCTTCTTTACAATATAAAATAGATAATTTATTTACCCTGTAGACTTATAAAAATATAAAGTCCCTCTACACAGAATCTACGTGAAGAGAATGAGAAGCACAGATGAATGCAGTCTTATAGGAGTTCAGATATAGGGCGTATTTTCAATTTCCTGAAAAATGGAAGGGACAGCTCACAAACCATACATGTGATGCAAAAATTTCTGGTTGAGTGAGATTGAAGGTAAAGTTTTATGGGATACTTTGTATAAAATTAGAAAACTTTAAAATTAAAGTGCCTATTGAATACATTAGACAAAGAAAAATGTACTTTAAACCCAGTAAGTTGGTGTAAAAATTAATATACATTATTTTATATAGAAAAATTATGTAATACATATATAATCCTAAACATACATAATTACAGAGGATTAATATGTAAAATTACATGATGTAATAAACACCAAGATTGGGTTTTGCTAAAATTTGATAAAGCTTGGAGTGATTTCATTAAAGTTGTAGAAAAAAATTTAAGTGAGTTAAAAATGAAACAAAATAGTTCAATCTAGTTCAGTGCCATTTTTATTTTTTGAAATAATTCTATTAATTCATTATTGAGGGATGATGATATATGCCAAGATTGAGCACTAGAAGAAATAATAAATCATGTTAATTTTCCAATATTCTAACTAGTTCTTTGGACTAAATTGTTCAGGTTTTTATAAGCCATTTATGTTATCATAGAAAATATCTGCCCACTCAGCTAAAAGGTTCTTGTATCGCCATTCTGCCCACTACTCCCCCATCCCCCAACTAAGATTCAGATAGATTCCTGCCCTCTCTTTAGGGTCTTTGCTAATGTCCTCGGCACACCAGACATTGTGCCAAAGTATTTATTGTCTGATCAATGAATTCTAGTTAACTTAATATTTGTGACGCAGCCAGCATTTCATTACGAGACTCAAAATGTGAATCTAGTACTATGTGTAAATGGAAGTCAGGTAGAATGGGGAAATACAGATTGCTTAATTAAAGATTTTCTGTAATTCAATAAGCACAGATAACTAAGACATTAAGGATAAATATATTTCAATTTAAAAACATTACATGATGACAAGAGTCAAATCTATCATGTGGAGTTGACAGATTAGCCAAATAAAAACACAAGACCCTCAGTTAAATTTAAGATAAACACTGAATAATTTTTTAGTATAAGTATGTTGTTGTTTTTCTAAAATTCAAATTTAACCAAGTTTCCTGTGTTTTATCTGGCAACCCTAATCCTGAGGTGTAATTCTGCCCTAGTTTATTCTGAAGGCCAAGGTTGGGTTTACCTAATGGAGAAGTTAGTGGGCACACTGCCACTTTGTGGCAGCCAAGAGCAACGACATTACCGCTTTTGAGAGAGAAGAGGTGCTAGTCCAGAGATCAGACGTTCATTTTCATTGTGCAGGATGTATCAGATACCAAACTAAGCTAAGTGCCCTTTAAAGAAAGGAGTATGAAAAGAGCCATGCTCATCTCACATAATACTAGTTTTGGTTGGCATGATGGCAAATTCATCTACTGTCTGAAGACTGATAGCCCAACTTTTCTGCATAAGATTTTGAAAAAATGGGAAGATGACTTTACCAGTGAATTCTGCCAGAAACAATTTATAAACTGTTTTCAGGTGACCCTCACAGATTATAAAGAACTGCTTATAAGAACATGATTTTTAATTCATTTTGTAGATAGAGGAATAGGAGACAGAGACAGAGACAGAGACAGACAGAGACATCAATTGGTTGTCCCACTTATTCATGCATTCACTGGCTGATCCTTGTTCTGTGCCCTGCCCGAGGATCCAACCCACAGCCTTGGCGCATCAGGATAACACTGTAATCCACTGAGCTACTTGGTCAGGGCAAGAACATGATGTTTGGAACTGCCAACTTGATTTTGCTTTTATTTAGCAATATCAGCTTAATATTTAGTTTTATAATACCTTTAAAGCAGTAAAGGTTTTTAGCAGTAAAGAGAGAAAAGGATAAAATAATTTCCTAAAGTTTGCTTATTATAATAGAGCTGAAGAGGAGTAATAATGTCCTAACTTCTGACCTTGAAGCCTTTCATTAACCCACAATCACTAAATCACTATTGTTTTCTGAAATGAATCTCTTAAAATATTATTCCAGGAATACTAGCCATACATGTGGAAGCGATAATCTTGTGATAATTTAAGGCATCCTTGTGGAAACTAAAAAAATCCTGTTAAATTTCTCAGCTATCCCCAGAATCTCCAATGCAAACAGAACTTTCAAAAATTTATTTGCTTTTGTCCTTTTCTCTTTTGACTAATCTACTTTCATAATTGTATTTTCATGTTCTTTGGAAACAAATGAAATCTTCTGGAGGCATAATGAGTTTTTTAATCTACACACAAAAAAATAGCAAAAGTTAATTGATAGTAAGTCACTCAACACTTGTTTACTAACACTGAAAAGTTTTAATGAAGCTGAAATGTCGTGTGGCTACCTTAAATATCCAAACCTTGACAATAAGCAAAGGCTGAAAGTAGGAGTTCAAATACATGCCAAATCATTGTTTCTGTTCCTGTTAGAAACTAGACCTTGGTATAGTCTATGTTAAAATATTTCAAGCTGTTTTTATCCTGAAAAATATGAACAGATCAGGCCCTGAGGTTATTAAACTTGAAAAAAAATTAATCTTAAAGAAAAACAGTCATGGTTTTACTAATTGTCAAGCAGAGACAAAAACTGGTGGATTTTCTAGAACCATAAGTTGGCTGTAATACTTTATTAAGAGAGTTTCAGCTTAATCTTGATGGAAGATTACCCAATAAATCATATTTTCAGTAATTTGTCTCCAGACAGCTTACAATTAGAAAAATATGCCTGTGTGACATTGTTTAGTTTAGCAACCTGCCAGACATGCCATATAATCCTGTGATTAAAGAAAAGGGCAAGGTCACTCTGGTTTTTACCACTTATTGGCAGAGCTGTTGACCTTACGCAACACTTAGTGAACTGGGCGTTCCAGAAAATAAGTGGTTAGCACGGAGTAGAGAGATAACATGGGACTGGGTGGGGAGGATTGTGAGAAGAATCTATTCTGCCAGCACAAGTTCATTTGGTATGTCTGTGTGATTTATAATATACTAAAAGATGCCTTCTGAATTCAGACACAAATCAGCACTATGTCAGAATGCTTTACAAAAATATAGGTTGTATCACAAAAATCCATTGATAAGTCGGTGTTGGCATTAGCAAGTGTTTGGTGTTGGAAAGTGTTTCTGTTTTAGAAACAGCTGATCATAACCTCTGGACTTCTTTCGGTATCTTTCACCATAAACACGCATGGACTCCTCGGGCTCAGGCTTCATTTAACCACTTTCTTCCCATTCTTAATGTGAATGCTGTCATACAGAAACTTGTACAGGAAGAGTTTCTCCTGGACCTCATTCACAAAGTCATAGTAATCCTCTTATCTTCGACGACGAAGAAAATCGTGAAGTATATGGACAATTTTAATAATGAGCAGACACCCAAGTCTCTTTTACCACTAGACTTTGTTTTATAAACATGCAGGTCTAAGGAACAGTCTATATACTCAAACAAAATTATTTAAATTCAGTTCCAGATAAAATGAAATCTTACATAGATGCCCCTTGTATGTAAGGACATTTATGTAAAATGTATACATAGCTTTCTGGGTTTAAATAAAACAATCAAAATACAAGTTCAGAAACTCCCAACAATTAGAGTATTATTTTGATAGCATATGAATAATTATTTCCTTGGGAGGAGGTAGCACTTGAAAAAAATACAATCATGGGAAAACCTGCCTTTCCTGATCAACTAATGTGAATTACTAGTTACTAACATGAACAGTCTGTGGAAAGTTAATTTCAGAACCAAAATGATTAAATCACAGCAGTGAAGGGATTCATAGTTTCATGCTCTGAAATGCTGGCAACACTCCTGGGCCCATGCAAGGCCTTTAGAATTATTAATGTTTAAAAAATGGTTATGGGACAAAAAAAAATTCAAATTCACACATAAACACAAAACAGATCTTTTTTTCCTACTCATCTTGCTTTTCATAATGCTTCATTTCATTCCAATTTTTATAGCATATTATCTGTTTTTGAGCTCTACAGTCCTTCTCACCTGTTTGTGTACACTTTCCAAGTCCAAAATTTAAGTCCAATTACTGGCACCGAGACCACCTTTCAACATTCTAAGTGTCTCCACTTTCAATTGCAGATGCGAGAAAGGTGAGAAATTGACCACTAGGAAAGGCACTGCAGGGAGTTTTCCACTCAGTTACCTCCTAGGTAAAGCCTTTCTGGACTTCCCTACCCTTCTGGAGTACTGGCTGGTTCTGCTCTGAGTTTTCATAATCCCCTGTGGGTGTTATTCCTTTACTACACTCTGAGCTCCTAAAGTGGGCTGTTTTTCTGCTTCTTATTTGCAACAATAGAACCTAGAACATTGATCATGGTCAATGTTTGCAGAATAAGTGAAAGAATGAAAGAATTAAAAGATCTGCAAAGTAGTTGGAATCTCTCTGTACACTTACTGGAAGTGGTAGATTAACTTAGTTTTAGGCCAAATACTGAGTGGTCTGATTAAATACCCTGGTCTGAGTGAATTAGAGATTTTTTTAAAAAACCCAACAACCTGTGAACCTGGCAACTATAGTCTTCAAGTTAATACACAGGCATACTTTTGTTATTCTCACATAAAAAATTATGCTCTGTAGTTTTTTCTATTTGGTGGTTTTCTGTTACTTTGGGAGTGCATGCGTATTTGTCAAAATTCTTGGTTGCAAATGACAGAAATCATCTTAAACAAATTTAAGTTAAAATTTGAATATATTGGCTCACAAAAAGGTGGCAGAGGAGCTGGCCTGGGGCCTGAAACAAATCAGACATCTCTCTTTGCATTTTCTACTCTCTTCCTAAAGACGGATTTTCTTCCCTTTACTGCCTCACGAAGTGCAGAGCATGACTTACTGTGGCACTGGTTTCACACCCCAATGTTTCTATTCCCAGAGATGAGAAGTGTTGGTTTTTTTTTCCCCTCACAAGCTCTAGATGTAAAATCCCAGGAAGAAGCATTTGTGTAATGTAGCTTGGATTCTGTGTCTCTTCCTGAAACAACTGCTGAGGCCTCTAAGATGGTTTATCCATTCTGGATGGCATGTCCACCTTTGAAATTAAGTGCAGATATAATGAGAGAAAAAGAGGGAGCACACTTTGGGCAAAGAAAGCAGCTAATACAAGAAGAGGTGTCACATTTTTTTTCTTTATCTGTAAAGAATGCTCAGTAATGCCAACCAAGCAGGGAAAAGTTGGTTCAATTTCCAAGCAAATGGCAGGCTAGTCAAATTAGCATACCCTTAGAGGCCTTCTGTGATGGTCAAGATCATTCGAAATGGAGATTGGTAGAAAAAGCCCATAGAACAAGGGAGACAGAAAATCGGGCAAGAGTTATTATTCATGGATCATAATGACAATCACCAGGATAATTCTAACCATAACCTCTGATACTGAGGTTGTATTAAAAGGAATATAGGCTACTCCAAATATTGCTGGTTGAAGAGCATCAAATAAATGATTTATGTACCTTGTATTCTGAACTTAACCTAGTTGCAGACATAATGAAATTTTGTAATCTACACAGAGGGTAAAAGTAAGTCAGCAGCAAAAATGTCCTCAAGACTTTCCCAAAGAGATTACTGTCACATGAGCTCTAATCTTTAACACTGAAGTTTGAGGCTAGATATAGCTGTAGTATGTATGTAAATACTTTGAGCTAAAGTTTACTAAATTTCTACCTTGAGAAACTTTTTCCAAGTTTATATTCTTTAAGAATGACCCAGTTTTTTTTTTTCTTTTCTTTTAGACTGCAAGACAGAATGGCATGCTATTTTGCAGAGCTGGCAGAATGGAGTATACTAAGACTTTTCTGCTTATTTTTAATCATCTACTGGAAGAGTTTATTCACATTTAAAAGCCACCTTTAACTATTGTATGGCAGAATCTTTCACTAAATCTTCCTACTTCACAGATCTCCTGACTATTCTATCTGGAAGAATGAAAAGACCAGGGCACAATTACAGTCATTCTGAATTCTTTGTACATGAGTCTTGACTGGTACATAAATAAGCACTTAAAACTATTCATTTTTTATTTTAAAAAAGGTTGTTTTAGGAGAAACAAGCATCCAATAGAGTTATTCCTGCATGAGGTTTTGAAACCCACTTGGACACACATTACATCTGGGTTATCAAAGTCCAGGCATCAGAATGACTGGTCCCTACAATATTTCATTGAGTTTTCCCTGTTTGCAACATGAAAAACAGCAAGCACACATAAGGAATAAACTAAGTCTATTATCTCAAATATCTATTTTCATAGGATTTTAAGTAGATAATGTTTTAACTCATATGAAGTTCTCTAATAATGGAGATTCAAGGCTCTTTTAATGATATTTTATGTAAAAAAAGCAATGACCTTTCAGTGAGTAGCTTTCCTGCAACTCTGGGGGTTTGGATTTATTTCTGTAGACAAGACTTGTTCATTTATTACTTCATTCAGCAAATATCTCTAATATAATTATTAGTTCCACGGAGCACATTATTTAAATCTCAAGGACAAGCCAATCTGTAGTCTGTAATTTTCCTCTAAGAACTCAAAGCCATTGATTCAGTCATAATATTGATACGGTAACAATGAGTTTTTCATTTATAAGTGTTAAAAATGTGCAGCTATTGCTGCCTGGTCATGTTTAACCAATTTGGATCACTAGGATGGTTTTAATTTAGTTCACTTTTATGTTATGGAAAGAAAATAGAATATAATTTCCTTGTATAATGATTTACTTTATACAAAGCAGATTGATACTATGAATTCATCATGGTCTCATGGCAAACATGTGAAGTAAACAGAAAAAGTGTTAGAGGCCTCCTTTTGTTGATGAGCTTGGAGAGGTGAAAGGGCAAGTAAGGTCACGAAACAAATAGATGGGAACACCGGATCTGGAGGTAGGCTGTTCAAATCCAAGGCCACTCTCCCTGAAAACCTCCTGTGTCACATCAGCCAGAGAAAAGAGAAAACTTTCAGGTCCAGTATCACCTCATCTGGTGTCCTTTTAGTTCATAAACGACAAAGGACTCAGCTGAACAAGAACACTTAAGGTTACTATTTCCTCATTAACTCAGGTTCCAAGGAGATGCAACTAGCCCCAAGACAACACTGCCTGAAGGAAAGATGGTTGTGAATTCTAATCAAACTCTTGGAAACTACTGTCTTTGGGTCATTTGCTTTTCTTGTTTATTTGAATTCAAACACCTACAGGCAATCCTGGCAAAACAGGCTATTTTCTTCTGAATTCTTAACTATGTCACTGATTAACTACAAAGATAGAATTACTTCTGAGGTTAAAACAAATCCTTGAGATTTGGTGGTTCACTGCATTCACTTCCTCAAAAGTTCTAGTAGTTCGTGTTTGTGAAATTTTCTTCAATTGACCCAAGTTACTTGATACTGAAGATAAACTACACTAATGAAAATCAGTAAGTATTTCACTATTTTCTGACTTAGGCAACCTGGAAACCAGGTCAGTTAGCTCCTTTAGGACTTCAGTGTTATGACTGGCAGACAACCTAAAGAATTAAAACAATGCAAAATAAAATGAAAAAGCTGTATCAAATTCATAAACAAAAGCATAACAGTACTGGTCATCCCAAAACCTCCCTCAGCTAAATGCATTCTATATCCAGGCTTGTATTTTACTTTTTCTACATTAATAAATATTGAGTTTGAATGTGTTTCTTTTTCTTAATGTGTTTATTGCAAAGCAATGTCATGCAGTACGGTGAGCAGCATAATTTCAGGACTGGTATATAGTCCACTTCTAGAGGCATTTGTTTCTTTGCGGGGGTGGGGAGGTGCATAGTAATATTAGCAATTCATTTACTACAGCGCATGTAATTGCTATGCTTAATAAGAGCTCATTGATTCTGAGAAACTAGAATAGCAGTCTATATAGTAGTAATTAAATAATCTTTAACATATAAACTTTGGGGTATTTTTTCTTTATACCACAATTGAAATCTAATCTAACTCCAAATAGTTCCATGTGCTTTATAAGATTTTTCTTCAACAAATCTTATCCTTACTGTACTTGAAATGAATTGAAATCATTCAAAATATTTATTAGATATCAAATAACCCCCTTGCCATGCTATCTATATCTAAAAGGCTATGGTTTGATCACTTTCTCGTTTCTGAACTTTTTATAAAACATATTGTATATCTGAGCCATTGTAAAATACCCTTCTTGCAACTTTGCCAATTTCAAAATTTTCCTTTGAATAGTTTATCATTGGTATTCTCCATTTCCTTTCTTGATCCTCTTTGTGAATTGGCCAAGCAAATACTAGCTAAATTTATTTGCATTTATTAAACGTCTTGGCCTGAACATTTCTTACTGAAGGGAAGTCACAGGGCCAGAAAGAATAAAATTCAATTCTTGGCCGAGGATCCAGTGGCATGGGGTTAGTGATATTAGATGCAATATTGAGACCGAGGGAATGTAAATTCTAGTTTATTCAGTTCAACTGATTTTCTTCCTATTAAGGTACATTCTGTTAGATAGTTTTCCTCCCACTAACTAAATAACTAAGCTCTGACATCATGCAGAAAACTGCAATTCACATCACTAAGGCTAATGTCACCCAAAGATAGCTTGCTATTTTAAACAATATGGAAACTACTTTGGGATGACAGATAAGTAAAACAATCCTCTTTATTTTTAACTGCTTTTGATGTGTTCCAGACTTTGAATATTCAGACAGAGGAATAATGGAAAAGTTATTTTTCACTTTAAACCACACCTCCACACCCCAAATTACTATTTCTCCACCCTCACCCTTGACATTTTGAACAAAATTGAAGATTCCAACTCTTCTTCCCCCCATACCCCCCTGCCCATGAGAATAGTCCTGGGCTTAGTTTCAGAACCTCTCAGATCACTGGCATTCTTTCTAGAAGAGCTATATACTCCCAGGTGTATTTCTGAGCATTGCCCATTCTCTTGTTGGGGGAAGTTGGAGTTATGTTTTTGCCACCATGTATAAGCTCAAGGCTAGACTCAAGTATTGAGATGCTCTGTCATTTGTTTTTGGCTCTCCATCTATGAGCAGTTGTGCTGAGGCTGCACAGTAGGACCACATTTCTGTCCCAAACCAGCAGCAGAAAACCAGAATCACATCTAAGCTCATACTTTCAAGCTTGTATTAGACAACACTGTGTTTAAATGAAGATCTTAGGCAGGATTTACAGATAACACCATTGTTCAATACAAAAAAAAAGGGATTTCATGTTTCTAGTGAATCAGTGCGCCACAAGAGTCATTATCATTACCTGTCAGTTTAAAGAACTTTCATTAGCCATTTTTAAATGTCAGGTATGCTAGAAATTACTTCTCTCAGTTTTCCTTCTTCTGAGACTGTCTTGACTTCCTCCTTAATCTTGAAGGATATATTCTCCTACTACAGAATTCTTAGTTGACAGTGCTTTTCTCTTAGTACTTGACAATGTTGTGCGGCCTCCGTGGTTTCTGGTGAGCAATCTTTCCTGCTGAAGTCGTTCGCCTATAGGATATGAGTGCTTCTGTCTGGCTGCTTTCAAGAAGTTTTCTTTGTCTTCAGTTTTCACAAGTTTAGTTTCCATATGTCTTCGCATGGATTTCTTTAAGTTTATTCTGTTTGAGTTTTGTTCAGTTTCTTGAAGGTGTAGGGTTATGCTTCCCATAAAATTTGGGGAATTTGCAGTCATTATTTTCTTGGACACTTTTCCAGTTCCATTCTTTCTTTCCCTCAGGAACTCTGATGGTGTGAATGTTAGATCTTATGTTATCGTCTCACAGGTTCTCGACACTGTGTTCATTTCTTTTTCAGCTTACATTCTCTTTGTTGTGCAGGTTGGGTAAATTCTACAGATTTGTCTTCAAGTTCACTGACTCTGTCCTCTTTCACTTTCATCCTATAAATGGTGGTTTCAAATATGTGCATTGTGAAAGGATTCCCCTTATCAAATTAATGAAAAGATCCTTCAACTCACATATTTACCTTGTTTTCTTGCTCTCTTAGAAAATTTCAAATATACAATACAGTGCTATCAACTTAGTCATCCATTTGGTTTTTTTAAACATAACTATGTCTCTACTAAAATTTTCTTTCTTTTTTAATTGTGTTGAGATAATATATAATTGCTTAGTGAAGTATTTTTGTGATGAATGCTTTAAAATCTTTGTCATTCAATTTCCAACATCTGGTTCATCTGGGTGTTAACATTTGCTGATTGTCTTTTCATTCAAATTGAGATTTCTCTGTCATTGTAAAAAACTGTCTGCTGGAAATTTTGGAGATTATGAGTCTCTGGATTTTACTGGGCTTTTTCCCCTGTTAATGTGTAGTGTGAGGGTCAGTTAGGCATTAATGCTCAGTTTCACCCTGTGGTTGCTGCAGTGTTGGGTCAGAAGTTTAGCTTTCCACTGAACCCCGGTGACACCAGGGGTGGGGAGAAGTCAGCTTGTGTGCCAGCTAACCCTGCCTCCCACCATCTTTTTCCACCTCACTGATACCCTATGGAGATGGAGATCAGCTCCCCACTGTAGCCTGCTGACGCCAGCAGTGTTAACTAGCTCTGCCTTGACTCCCTCCCCCACTCTTTTCTAGTCTTATTGACACAGGGTGGATGTGGAGACTCAGCTCCCTGCTTGGAAACACTGACACCACCCAGCGAGGAAGCCCAGGGTGGAGTGGGAGAGTGGAAGAACATTCCCTTGCTTGGCCCTACTGAAACCACAGGGAGATGGTCTGGTTTTTCCATTAACGTTTGGCTGTAGTAGGAAAAATGTTTTCTGTTGACAGGTTACCCTTTCTCCATACTTTGGCTAAGGTGAATAGGATATTCTTGAAGTTTAATTTTTTTTTTTCTGTGACTATTGGCAGTTGAGGGTTGAAGGCTTCTGACATGCTCTGTTTGGGATATATGGAAGACATCGAAGGAAGCCCAGATGACTCACCTCTGTATTGTTCCTCAAGTCCTGAGGTCCTTAGGCAGTTTGCTTTTCTTCCACCTTTCAGAGCCTTCCCAGGCTTTTTTTTTTTTTTTTTTTTTTGTATGTCCAGCCTTTTTATAACTTTTAGACAGAGAATCTGGGATGGTGGAGGCTATTCCATCTTGTCTGGAGTCAGAAATCTCATGGTTTATATATTTTTCTTTGCTATATATATATTTACATGTACCAAAAAATCAATGAAATCAACTTACTGCTGATAAGAAAAGCTTCATGTATATGCCACATTTATAGGTAGACCTTCTTATATATAATTCCGGAACAAAATGATAAAAAATTGCACCAGGAAACCAAAAGTCTTCCACCTTTTATAGCCCTGACTGTGGGTAGTCCATAAATATTTTTTCTCTGAATAACACAAGACCACATGAAAAAAAGCATATTTTCCATTCATTTATTACTACAATTTTCAAATTGTATTTTGATTTTGGGAAATAGGGTCTTCCAGCACATAAAACACATGAAGTAAGAGTGGTTGGTTCAACATATTGGAAGAATTGAGGCAAAAGATGGAGCATAAACCTTGTAAAGTTGAGTTGGGAGTGGAGGTGTTGATGTGAACTCATTATTTTTAATATATAGATAAATGGATTTAGAAAGGATTTATATATAAGTGAATTTGAGTGTGATGTGTGTGTATTTCTTCACCATAGCCTCTGAGAGGACTCAGAAAACAAAGACAGAAGGACCAAGGACACTGAGATTCAGATATTGTTTCCTAGACATCTTTACCCCCTTAAAGGAACCCAAGTGCCCAGGAAAATAATCAATTCCAAGACTACTACAGAAAATACATGGATAATGCTTGAACATATTTTTTGTGTGTGAGAAAATAGGAATTTCTCAAAGAATAGTGGGATAAATGTAAAGATAACATAGAAGCCAGATTAACAGTGCTTCTAACAGTCAATTCTAGGAAAATGTGAGCATTGAAAAAAGTGTAATAGTAATGGGTTATGACCTATTGGATAAAAGAGGAATTTATGAGTACATGCTGAACTAAGCAAATGAATGATGAATGAATGAAGAAATGAAGAAATAAATAAATAAATAAAAGAAAAATATCTTAGAGTAATAGATCAACTAATAAGAAATGGACTTTAAAAATATCCATTGGGGGAGGATTAAAGGACTGTATGAAAAAGATGAAGGGATTTGCCCTGGCTGGTGTGGCTCAGTAGACTGAGTGCCCGTCTGTGAACCAAAGTGTCACTGGTTTGATTCCTAGCCAGGGCACAAGCCTGGATTGTGGGCCAGGTCCCCAGTAGGGGGCACATGAGAGGCAACTACACATTGATGTTTCACTTCCTCTCTTTCTCCCTCCCCTCCCCTCTGTCTAAAAATAAAATTTAAAAAATATTTTTAAAAATCTTTTCTTTAAAAAGATAAAAAGATGAAGGGATTGAAAAATACAAATTAGTAGTTGCAAAACAGTCATGGGGACGTAAAGTACAGCATAGAGAATATAGTTAATATTATAATAAGTACATATGGTATCATATGGGTACTAGACTGATGGGGTGATCACTTTGTAAATTATACAAACATCTAAACACTATGCTGCACACATTTGATTAATATAATATTCAATGTCAACAGTAATTGAAAAATAGAAATTAAACACATTTCCATTTGGCAACCTTATAACTGGTTCAGATAAAAATTATCAGTACATACTAAAACTACAGGGTGAATGATAAAGAGCATAATAGTTAATTCACTATGAAATATCTTCCCATTAAGCACTTACTAAAAATATTTAAAATACAAAAACCTTATGAAGTATTTTAACAATGAAGAAATCTGACAAGACATTTTGATCAAGCAAGTGGTAAATAAACATCATGTGCCTGTTGATTCGACACACTGAGAAGGATATTAACATCTCCTATGGTACTTCTGCCAAAAGTTGCATAGCCAAAATCTAGGAAATATCAAGCATACCCACAATGAAGGTAGTCTACAAAATAATTGGTTTATATGCCTCAAAAAATTCAGATCATGAAATATAAGAAAAAAAAACAGAGAAATTATTCTAATGTTGGAGATTAAAGAGACCTGAAAACTAAATGATGTTAGATGTTGAACCAGAAGTAAAGAAACAGAGGTAATATTTATAAAATCATATTAGGACAATTGATAAAATCTGAATGTGGGCTGTGGATATATGGTATTATTTTATTGAGGTTAATTTTATTTTTATGTTGGTACTATAACTACAAATAGTCCTCAACTTACAATGAGGTTATGTCCTGGTAAACCCTATAGTAAGTTAAAAATATCTAAGTTGAAATGCATTTCATACTAACTATATTGTAGTGTGTTGGTTTTTTGCCCTCCTGATCCTGACACTGACTCGAAGCTGGACTCGGCTGCCACTCTGGGGGAGTATTGTACTACATATCAGTAGTCTGGGAAAAGACCAAAATTCAAAATTTGAAATATGGTTTCTACTGAATGCACAGTGCTTTCACATCATGGCAAAGTCAAAAAATCGTAAGTTCAACAGTCGTTACTAAGGGCATGTCTGTATAGGAAAACACACTTTTTCTTGTGAAATGCACAAGATACTTAGAGGTAATGAGGCAACATGTCTGAAACTTAAGATATGTATGTATGTGTGCATATATGTATATATACAGAGAGGGGAGAGGGAGAGGGAAAGATAGAGAAAGAGGGAGAGGATGAGAGAGAGAGAGAGAGGAGCCAGGGTGACAGAAAGGAGGAAAGAGTGGTAAGACAGATATAGAAAACACAGAGAATTTGGATACTGGGGTAACTGCATGAAGAACATGTGAGAGAAAGAACTTCTTACGGTGTCTTGCTTGGTTCCCAGTACTGTGTTCCTCAGTTCCAATCCCTTGGTAGTTGAACTTGCAAATGAATAAATCTGGGTACTAATGGATGCTTATCTTTGCTAATTTAATAAAATAATAATTAATACTGATTTGACTAACTACAGTTTGATCCGTGGGTCTACATTTATATTTATTTTGAAAATTAATGATAGAAATTATTTTAAATAATGATTGTGAAAGTCTCTGGGCCCACATAGGATTGCACGTCCAACCCTCGTGAATTTGGGACAGTCACGCGACTTTCTTTGACTCATGACATGGACGCAGAAGTGCCATGTTTCACTTTCAGATGAAAGCGTGAAGAACCAATAACATGAGTCGCTACTTCTGCTTCTCTCACTGAAGCGAACAAGGAAGAACACGCCACACTGAAATGCAGCTTCCTCCAACCTCGGATCTTGAGTGAGCTCAATCTAGAGATGGATATTTAAGTGAATGGCAGCATTATGCTAAGTGAAATAAGCCAGTCGGAGAAAGCTAATGACCTCATGTTTTCACTCATATTTGGAATCTAATGAACAAACTGAATTAATGAGCAAAATAGAGACAGACTCATGGATAGAGAGCAGGCTAACAGCTCAGAATGGTGCGAGGGGGAGTTGGAGGGTGAAGGGATTGAGCAGAAAAGAAAAAACTTGTGGACATGGACTACAGGGTGGTGGTTGCAGGGGGAGGGTGTGGGTGGGCATGAAAGAAAGTATGGGGGGATAAATGTAATGAAGAAAATACAGTGAAAAATAATGTAAAGAATGATATTTTGGTGGTTGTTGGTTAAGGCAGCATAATCTACTTGGTGTCATTTCTAACCCTAACTGAGCATCATTATATATGAAGCACTGTGCTAAGTGTCTACCTGGATTATCTCATTTGATATAATAACCTATGAAATAGGTTTGACTGTCCTCACTTTACATGTGAAGAAAGTGAGTTTTTGAGAGGTTAAGCAACTTGCCTAAGGTCACACAGCAAAGCTGTAGCAGAACTGAGAAAGATGTCTTCACCCCAGATATGAATTGTGAAACATACTATAGTTTAAGTGCTTTAAAATCATTCACTTGATCCTCTGGTTTCCCTTCAGATCATATACATCTTTCACCTTTTAAAATCTTTCACTTGAATACAAGGCATTGGAATGGCAGTGAAAAATAAATACCATCTTGTCCTTAAAATAATTCTCAAGGAATTTTTCTTATCAACTGTTGGGCTACAGAGACTATAGTGGGGAACACCAGCACTGCCGGGCTTAGGGGCCAGAGTTTTCTAGTAAAAAAAAAAATTACCTTTGAATTTCTCCTACTGCATGACCTTTGACAACTTATTTGACTCTTTCAGTCTCTTACTGCTCAACTACAAAATGGTGTTCAAAGTACCCCCTACAGTGGACTATTCTGAGAAGCAAATTAATTCCATGTGCAAAGAACTGGTAAGTTAGTTCTCTTACCTTCCCTCAAGTGAAGGGTATTTCTCCCTCCCTTCTCTCTCTCTCCACGCCCCCCTACACTGTCAATATAATGGCTTTAGAAACATTCTATGATTCAAACTTTTCCTAGTTCAAATTAATAAGAAAGCATTTCAAAAGTTGGAAAAGAATAATTTTCGTTGAACTTTTTTCTTGTAAAATTTTGTGCTTAAAACATTAAGGTATAAGAAACACAGTGCTTTGTGATATGTGAAGTAGAAATGCAGGTTTTACAGTTCTAGTCATATAATTTCCTAAATTGTCTGGTTTGAGAATTTGGACCCTTCAGGCTGCCTGTGCCATGTGCACATGAGTAGTTCTCCAAGCTCTGGGAGGGTGGTCTTTTCCAGGAACCCTGCTGCAAACTGCAGGAAAATCCGTTTTATGGCCAGTCTTTTGGTTCTTTATTTCCATTTGAGCATGTTTGTCAGTCAATAAATTGCTGCCTCTTGCTTGTCTCTCCAGATATCTGGTGTTCTCCATTAAACAATGAAATACCCAGGCATTTTCCATTTTCCTGACTTCAGCTGAAACTTGTTTGGCGAGGTTTGAATGTAACTCAGCCTGCCCTTTCTGGCCTAATGGGGAAAAGCCCGCTCATGCCAATGTGGATTTCCTCACTCTTGTGTTATGCTCACTGACACCACTGGATGCTTTCTTCTGTAATAAGATGGAAACTTTCTGATATTGCCAGACAATTACCTGATAATGTTTGGCTTTTTGTTTATGTACTTATGAAGGGTCCCACCAGAGGCTCCCCAATATGAGTGTTGGCCGAACTAAAAGAGCTCTTGGAATTCCAGTAACAAATGCTGCTTACTTTGCCTCTTTAGTGTTTATTTTGAGTCTATAGAATTGATTGGATTAAATTTCCTTTATTTAGACTTCGGCAGGAATAACTGACATGAAACAAGGTAGGAGAGCTAAAACTTAATTTGAAAAGACAGGCAAGTAAATCACTGACAAAAATATCAGATCACATGCACAGGCTTATTCACCTTCATGAGACCAGTGACCTCGGTGAGACTCTTTAATTTCAAAACTAGGACAATATGCACCTACAGATCAACTGGCCCATTGCAATTCAGAGGAAACGCAGAGCTCTGACTTGCTATTTGGCACACTGCAGTTTCATTAAAAAGTTAAAGTTCGGCTGTGTGTTTGTCATCAGATGGAAATACTTGGTTTCAGTCAAACTGACACATGCACGGTACTGTTAAAATGCTTTGAGTACATGATATTGAACTTTTTATAAAAAAATAGGAAGAAACCCAGACTGATGTGGCGTGCTAACTCTAGCTGTTTCCAAGATTTGCTTGGATCATTATTTGAGTTTGGGCAGTGTTGTGCAACAGTCTTCCAAAGAAAGGGTCATTTTTATATGTCAAGGGGCACTGAGTGATGGGGACAGAGTTTGTCATATTGTCTGGTGCATGATTAATTGTATCACAAGGATAACATCTTGCAATCACCCTCTTCTTTCTACCTCTACTATTATTACTTTCATTTGGCCATTCTATATTTAATCATCAATCTGCACCTGCGCTATTATGGTAATATTTAAATAACTTTCCTCACTCCATTGCCTCCAAAACACTGCACTTAGTTTAGTCATCCTAAAGAACAACTTGAATATCTGAATAGCAAGTTCTTGTATATTCAGGTGCTTTGAAGGCTTCCTACTGTCTTCCTAGGAATAGCCATTCCATACAACCCAGAAGTCAATGTTCCTGCACTGTTATCCCGAAGCACCCACTGAATCCACCACAGCTCCCCCCCAGGTGCTAACAAGCCTCCCCAGCATTCTCATATGCACCCCCACATCCAACTGTTGTGTCTCTGTCCTCTGTGCTGTCTCCCCAACACTATTTTCTCTCTATCTTTCCATGCTTCTAGTCTCCACATTTTACCACCTGCTCCAGTTATGCCTCCCATGTAAAATCCTTCTTTATATCCTGAGTTTTGTAATGAATGCTCCTGTGTTGTAATACTTGTTTATAAAAATAAGAATTTTCTCTGAAATGCCACTTTTGTAGTAATTTTAATAAAGAAATAGCTTCTAAGATCAACTTTCTGTTACAATTGCATGAAAAGACACCTAACTCATTGTCTTCCTTAAGTAGAAAGAAAGTCTAAGGTACAAAATCCCCCAAAGTATTCTTTCATGTAAAAAGTATAGGGAAGTTAAGACATCTGTGTATGGTGTAGTACAGAGTGGCAGAAGATGGTTTTGTGAATATGAAACTGAGTATGAATCTAACCATCCATTTTCTGTAAAAAGTGCATTTCTCTCAGATTGAACAGTAATGAACTCTTTCAACACTACTAAATCATGCTGAAATGCGACTCTTTTCAACAAAACAGGTTTAATAAAACATCTTGTAGAGAGAAAAAAATAAGAATTTTCTTACAGATATCTAAAGGTATATTTTATTGGAATTCTTTTTGTGAAATTTTATTTATGAATTAGAGAATGATTTATGAAATATAGACATGGATTTAAAAAAAACTTTAGATGGATACATGTAATTGAGGTCCTTTATATGGTTTTAAAATTTTAGTCTTACACTTACCACCCTACAGATAAAGCTCCCCTTTCCTCACTATATAATTCTGTGTCAAAGTAGTCTTTTCTACTAACACATAAGTATAATTAGCCAAAACCCTTTCATAAATACAATGGTATGTATATTCATTTTTCTTTTCATTTATTCCTTCCTATGGACCATAGTTATTCACACAAATGTCTTCTCCAATACAGCCTCTTAGCTTCTTGAAGTAAAAATGTGTGCCTAATTTATCCATGATTTCTTGTAGTTATGGCTATTTAATGTTACCTAAATTACAAATAAATTAATCAATCACTCAATCAATTGTACAAGTCATTGGTGTCACCTCTTATGTTACTAAATCCAGGGATGTAAGTCTATGTAAAGGTTAGATACATTTACAAAGTAAGTCAAACAAAGTGCAAAACAAAAATATTCAGGGAGATAAAAATGGATAAGAGATTGGTAAATAACTTAGAAAATTTTTAGCTGCTATAATTTTATAGATAAGTAGGGGGTGGGCAGGGCGGGGGAAAGTGGTGGTGGGAAGACGGAGGCAACTGTACTTGTACAACAACAAAAAATTATAGATTAGTTGGTGACCCACTTTAATCTCCCCTATAAAAGCTGATGTCCAGAAAAATCAAACTAAATAAAAAATAATATTCTATTTTTATAAGCCTAATTTTCAGTACGTTCAGCCATAAATTGTTAAGTCATTGCTGAGTCACTTCATGGTGATATGCTGAGTGTATGGAATGGTATTAATACTTAGGTACCCATGAGAGTAGGATGTCAGAGTTAATTTCTGTTTTTAAATCTAAGAAAGGGTTTTAAATCTGTTCTGAACCATTGTAAGTTACTGTTGGAATTAACGAGAAATACTGGGACCAAATCTTGATCATCAAAGGATTGTAAGGGACAGAAGTTCATCAATAACCCCTTTTAATATATTTCAGCCTTACTTCCCATTCTTTTTCTCCACTCTCACTGCCTCGCCCTTGTCATCAAACCATTGACCAAGTGATTTCCTGCACAGTAAACAGGGAGGAGAGGCATGATATGCTGTATGTGTCTCCAAGATCTTGAATACCTTCTACTGGAGGTGCTGTAGGGTACTACAGAGGCGAGAAGGAGCTACTAGTGTGTAGGGAAACACAAGTTACTGCACTCTCCCTACCTGTGTTTCCAGGGCCTTGGAAGAATGTACTGCCTCTGAAGGAGACTGCTCAGATGTTTCCCTCCGTTCCCTTGGTCACTGGATTCTGGTTTACTGGTGGACTTAAAAGTCTAAAATATTTATTAAAATTCTAGTCGTAAAACTTTGGTTTCTCTACTTTGTGATCATGGGCCAAGATCTGAACTTTGGAAGAAGTCTGAGGCAGAGAAAGAACTGGGAAAACATGGATCAGGATGTTTATGATAAAACACTCTCTCTCTCCCTAAATGGTTTACCACAAAAGACCTAAAAAAGCAGCTATGGTGCCTTGTTAAGTACACAGCTGGGACGAACCCAAGAGCCTTTATTTTCCTGCCAATAAGATACTCAATGCTGCAATGCCTAACAAAGCATATTTCTGATATTAAAGATAATGTATCCTTCTAGTTGCACTGTTTCCTGTGGATAATTTATAGTGAATTTCCCATCATATGGTTGTCACATCACATTATTTGCTTTAGTTTGTGGCTACAGATTTGTCTCTAACAGCCTTTATTTTTAGAAAATCTTTTAATAAGACCTCAAATTCTTAACATTGACTGACATCATTACAAAGTAGAAAGCATTTCTCTAAGGGTCAATAAAGGGTTTTATGTAGAAGACTTTCTATAGCCTATTTGCTGTCACTTATTTCCTTGGAACGTATTATTTGGAAAACACAATATGAACATAACTATAACCAAAACTACTCAAAGTTCTCAAATCATCCTTCCTTAATTAAGGCTAAAGAGCTTTAATTTTTAAAATGAGAAGCAACACATTGAAAGCAAGATGACAATAGAGTCTCTCATTACTAGTTCATTATTCATAAGCAGAAGGAAGCTGTGCAGGCACGAGGAGTCCAGGGTCCCTCTGCAGCCACCACCCTTGGAGGACTTGCTTGCTGGAAGTTTGAGCCCAGTTCCCTCCCCCAACTCTTATCCCTCACACATACCACACACAGTATGTCTAGGATAGAAGCACCATTTCAGATCATTTACTTTAAAGCAGAAACCATTATTGTACACTCAGGTAGGCAAAAAAAACCAAAATCAAACTCATAGAAACAGAAGAATGGTGGTCGCCAGGGGCTGAGGAATGGGGGAAAACAAGAAGAGGTTGGTAAAAAGGGTACACACTTTTATTTATGAGATGAGTGAGGTCTGAGGATCTGAGAGAGTAGAATTTAAGTGTTCTCACCCAGAATAAAATAAAACAAAATGAAGGTAAATATGTGAAGGGATGAAAGTGTTAATTAACTTGATGAGTGATTTTTTTTCACAATGTATATGTCTATCAAATCAACATGTTCTTCACTTTAAATACCTTATAATTTATTTGTAAGTTACACCTCAAGAAATGAACAAATAACCTCCTTAAAAACAAACTAAAGGAACTACATATGCAGTGGCCTATTGCTTTATTCATTCATTCCTCGTATCTCCTGGCTTAGACTCTAGAACAGCGCAAATCTCTGAACTGTGCAGCAGTCACAGGGAGGAAAAATTCAAATAAATTATGCTCCCCCTTTGTTCATCAGGTAATAAGAGTCTCTGTGGGACAGAGGTTGGGAGGGAAGTCCTTTTATTCCCTAAACTCTTATGTTCTGGCCCCTGGCAAACCTCAGTCTCGAAGCTGCATGCTTGCATCATTGGTTGCCAAATAGGCACCTAAAACACTGAGAGAATGATCCCTCTCCCTCACCAGAGGGCCCCTATGCACCAAAGAGTGAAGAGAGAATTCGCACTCCCCCCATCTCCCTGTTTACTCCCAAGGCAGATCCAGTTTGGTGGGCCCCAACAGTGTGTAAAGTCCACACTCTAGCTTTTTAGTAGAAAGCCAGGAAAAGGATCCCATGGAGGTCTAACAGGGTGGTGGAAATCATAGAAGGAAAAAGGGATCCCTTAAAAATATATAGAGAGTCATAAATTAATCCCCAGGTTATTCATGTGGGGAAATGATTTCTACAGCATAGAAAGGGCTTTGGGAATTTAACTCCTGCACGGGCCACGAACCATGGCCAGAATCACAGGTGAAGTCAATCTGAAAAGCACTGAAGGGGGATTTGAAGACAAAACCAACACAAAAACCACAGCCCAGAGAAAACGGTTTGCTGCTTGCCATGGGAACCTAACTGCCTACATTGCAGGCTATAACAAACAAACAAATCAACATTTTCCAGAGGATTTTTACGGTACCCTGAGTCTCATCATATAATAGCCAAATTAATTCATATACAATCCAAAGTTTTGCCACATACAAAGAACCAGGACAATTCCAACAGCATTTAAGGGACAGATAATAAATAAACATTTACCCTGATATGACTCGGGTGGTAGAATTATAAAATAAAGACTTAAAAGCAGCTATTACATAATCATGCTTCATCAAGTAAGAGGACCTTTTGAAACAAAGGTAAGATTTGTAAACAGAAATATAAGTAATAATAACAAAATTTAAATTTTGGAATTAAAAATAAAATAAGTGAAAATAAATTTTACTGCAGGGAATTAATACTAGAATGGAGATGATAAAGAAAAGAGCCAGCGAACATAAAGATAGATCAATAGAAAATGTTATAATCTAAGCAACAAAGAAAAACACAATTGAAAAGAGTGAAAAGATCTTGAAGAACTTATGGCACAATGTCACAAAGTCTAGCATTTGTATCATCAGATCTCCATAGGGGAAAAATAGTGTGGTACAGAAAAATAAAAGTAATGACTGAAAATTTTGCAAGTTTGGCAAAAGACATAAATTTACAGGTTTAAGAAATTCAGAAAATCTGAAACATGATAAACTCAAAGAAAACTCTACACGGACACATTATAATCAAATACGAAAAACCAAGGAGAAAATTTTGCAAGTAGCCAGAGAAAAACAACCTGTTATATACAGAGAAACAATCATTTGAATGACTTCATATTTCTTATCAGGAACCATGGCATGAAAGGTACCTGAGCAACATTTTTCAAAGTGTGGAAAGAAAACACTGTCTATCTAGATTTTTATATCAAGCAAAAATAAGCCTTAAAAATGTATTCATAGATGAAGGAAAACTAAAATTATTTCAAGCAGACTTTTGCTAAACTGAGTGCTGATGAAAGTTCTTTAGGAGTAAGGAAAATGAAAGCAGAAAGAAATGTGAAATTATAAGAATGAAAGAACAAGAAATACAGCAAATATTTGTGTAAGTATATTAGACTATTTTGTCTCTTAAGTTATTTAAAAATATGGATGACTGCTTAACGCAAGCACTTGAATATTTTGGGGGTTATCAGTGTACGGAGATGCAATACATACAACACCACAGCATTCAAACTGGGCGGTTTCAAGCTCTCTACATTGCATTTGAAGTGGTAAACTATGTTAATTGGATGATGAAGACTTAGGTGTGTGTAATGTAATCCCTCAAGTAACCACTAAAAGAATTATACCAAGAAAACAATCAAAAGCCAACAAATTCAGTAAAATGGAGTACTGAAGGAAGAAAGGAGAGAAAGCAGAAGAATAAAAAAAATAGAAATAGCAAATAGAAAACAAACAATATACTGGTAGATAAAAATGCAACAATATAAACAATTACATTAAATGAAAATGGTCAAAAATAGCATGCTAGATTAGATAAAATAAAATAGCAAAATGAACTACATAGGGTATAAAGGAAATCCACTTTAAATCTAATAATACTGACAGATGAGCAAAAAGTAAAACTATCCATAAATACAGTGCAAATACTAATAAAAAGAAAACCAGGTGGCTATATTTATATCAAAGAAAGTTGATTTAATAACTAGGACAATTTCTAGCAGTGAAGAGGGGCATTACATAATAATTAGGTTTGCATGTACATAATAACAGTGCTTGAAAATACATGAACCAAAAACCAAGTGATCTGAAAAGAGAAACAAAAATCTATAGTTACTCTTGGAGACTTCAATATGTCTCTCTAAGTATTTGTAGAAAAAATGGAAGGATTAACAACAGGATACAGAAGTCTTTAAGAAAACTACCACTCAACTTGACCTAATTACTATTTATATAACACAGTTTCTAAATAGAAAATATTATGTTCTTTTCAATTGCGTGAGGAACATTTACAAAAATATTCTGTTCCATATTCAGAATTCATACTGATTATCCACTACATGTGATATGTTATTAAAACTGTAGAACTGAAAAATACATATAAACCATACAAATTACAAAAAAATGAGTAAAAAGAGGAAAAGGCAAAAGATAGCACAGAAAATAACATGGTATATGACAAACAACATAAAAAATAATTAATACTGAATAATAATATGAATGTAATTTCTTTTCAAGTATTCATTTTTTAAAAAAAGATCTTAAAGAAAGAGTCAAGGTATTTTCTGGCTACAACATAATAAAACTGGAATCTAAAATGATAAAACAGAAAATAACCACTTTAAAATGAAAATCTACTCTTTAAAACAACTCTCAGATAAAGTGGAAACACCAAGTAACATTGCAGAATATCTTGAACATATTAAAGACCTGGTGCTCAGACTCTTTGGGAAAGGCTAATATGCTCATTCTATTCAGAGTGCTAAATGTTCATATTAAGAAGAAAGTAAGAAAATAAATTAATTTGATTCAAGAACCCAGAAGATGAAGGAGAAAAGAAGCCAAATATAAGCAGAACAATAAATTAATAAATACCAAAACAGATTTTAGTATATTAGCATAAGAACAGACACATAGATAAATGGAACAGAATAGAGCCCAGAAATAAACCCATGTCTGTATGGTCAATTAATATTCAACAATGGGGGCAGGAGCATAAAATGGAGTAAAAATAGCCTCTTTAACAAATGGGGTTGGGAGACTGAGACATTTACATGCCAAAAAATGAAACTCGACCACCAGCTTACACCACACACAAAAATAAACTCAAAATGGATAGACATAAGTGTAAGTCACAACACAATAAAAGTCCAAGAGAACATAGGTAGGAAAATTTCAGATATTCCATGCAGCAATATTTTCACTGATATGTCCTCTAGAGCAACGGACATAAAGGAAAGAATAAACAAATGGGACTTAATCAAATTAAAAAGCTTCTGCAAGCCTCAAGAAAACATCAGCAAAATGAAAAGGTAACCAACCATATGGGAAAATAGATTTGCCAGTGATACCTCAGGCAAGGGTTTGATCTCCAAAATATATAAAGAACTCACATGACTTCACACTGGGAAGAAAACCAACCCAATTGAAAAATGGGCAAAGGACCTGAACAGACACTTCTCCAAGGAGGACATACAGAGGGCCCAGAAACATGTGAAAGGATGTTCAGCATCATTAGCCATCAGAAAGATTGCAAATTAAAACCACAATGAGATACCACTTCATACCTATCAGAAAGGCCATCATTAACAAAACAACGAAGAACACGTGCTAGTGAGATTGTGGAGAAAAGGGGACCCTATTACATTGTTGATGGGAATGCTGACTGGTGCAGCCACTGTGGAAA
Organism: Tonatia bakeri; assembly: GCA_004024845.1. NCBI lineage: Eukaryota > Metazoa > Chordata > Mammalia > Chiroptera > Phyllostomidae > Tonatia > Tonatia bakeri. Next base: position 111,944 of record PVIA01003440.1, on the reverse strand, counting down.
ACAATATGGAATTTCCTCAAAAAAACTAAAAAGGAACTGCCTTTTTACCCAGTCATTCCACGCAGGGATTATACCCTAAGAACCCTGAAACACCAAATCAAAAGAAGTTATGTACCCCAATGTTCACAGCAGCACAATTTACAATAACCAAGTGCTGGAAGCAGCCTAGGTGCCCAACAGTAAATGAGTGGACCAAAAAACTGTCATACATTTATACGATGGAATACCATGCAGCAGAAAGAAAGAAGGATCTCCTTTCCTTTGCAATAGCATGGATGGAACTGGAGAGAATTATACTAAGTGAAATAAGCCAGGCAGTGAGAGACAAATACCATATGATCTCACCTCTAAGTAGAAACTAATTAATAAAACAAACAAGTGAGCAAAGTATAACCAGAGACATTGAAATAAAAAACCAACCGACAGTAACCAGAGGGGAGGGGGAGGAGGTTTGGGGGGAAAGAAAGAAAAGGGTTGTCAAGGAATGTGTACAAAAGACCTATGGTAAGATTGAGGGTGGGAGGTGAGGGTGGGTGGGGCAGGGGAAAGTAGTAGCAGGAAAATGGAGACAACTGTACTTGAACAATAAAAAATAAGTAAATTAGGGTTCTGACCAAGATGGAGGCGTAGGTAGAAACGCTTCACTTCCTCACACCATGAAAAGAAGGATAACAACCAATTTAAAAACAAAAACAAGCAGAACTTCCAGAAAATCAAACTACATGTAAGTTGGGACAACCAAGGAGTTAAAGAAACATTCATCTAGACTGGTACGAGGGGCGGAGATGGGAAGCCAGGGCAGAGAGGACCAGTGGCATAGCTGCAGACCACAAGGGCCAGGTGAGGGCTGGCTGACCTGGCAGTCTCATATTCATGCACGGATAAGCTGGAAACACAACAATGGAGCGAGATAGACCGCAAAACCCAGGGTTTCAGCGCAGGAAACTAAAGCCTCAATACCTCTGGGTGTAAAAACCTGTGGAGGTTGTAGCAGCAGGAGAAACTCCCAGTCTCACAGGAGAGTCTGTTGGAGAGACCGACCCACAGGGCCCTAGAACATATACAAAACCCACCCACCTGGGAATCAGCACCAGAAGGGCCCAACTTGCTTGTGGGCAGCGAGGGAAGTGATAGCAAGTGGGGTGAGAGCCAAACAAGCTGCATTCCCTCTCTGACTCCTCCTCCACAGATAGCACCACAACTTGGGTTGCCCCGCCCTGGTGGATACCTACAGCCCGCCCCTTACTACGTAACAGGTGTGCCCAGACAAAGAAATGTGGCCCAAATGAAAGAACAGATCAAAACTCCAGAAAATGAACTAAGCAATGAAGAGAGAGCCAACCTATCCGATGCAGAGTTCAAAACACTGGTAATCAGGATGCTCACAGAAATGACTGAGTTTGGTCAGAAAATGAAGGAAGAAATGAAGGCTATACGGTAGTGAAATAAAGCAAAATATACAGGGAACCAATAGTGAGGGGAGGGAAACTGGGACTCAAATCAATGATTTGGAACAAAAGGAAGAAATAAACATCCAATCAGAAAAGAATGAAGAAACAAGAATGCAAAAAAATGAGGAGAGGCTTAGGAACTTCTGGGACAACTTTAAAGGTTCACAGAACAGAAAAAAACAAAACATCAATATTCATGTAAGAAATTGAGAAGAGTGTTAGGAAGCTACACTTTGCTTTTAGCTTTTGTTCATCAAAAATACACCTAGACAATTTCATAAATATGACTATTTCAATTTAAATTGTTTTATACTTTGTTTTTTAATCTTTATTGTAATTTCCATTACCATTTATTTCCCTTGTACCCCCCTCTCAGCAGCAATCCCCACACTGTTGTCTATGTCCATGAGTCCTCTTTCCTTTTCGCTCAATCCCTCCACCCCTTAAGCACCCCCCACTAGCTGTCATCCTCTCTCCATCTATGAGTCTGTCTGCATTTTCCTTGTTAGTTCATGTTTGTTCATTAGATCCCATATATGAGTGAAATCATATGGTATTTGTCTTTCTCTTACTGGCTTATTTCACTTGGCATACTGTTCTCCAGGTCCATCCATACTGATGCAAAAGGTATAGTTTTCTTCTTTTTGATGGCTGAGTAGTATTCCATTGTGTAAATGTCCCATAGTTGTTTTATCCACTCATCTCCTGATGGATACTTGGGTTGCTTCCATATCTTGGCATCTGAAATTGTTCTATACTTTTAATGACTGTTTAAAACTCTCTGTTTGCTTTCTACTGCATTTATAATGCCATTCAAATTCCTTACTGTGGCTTACATGGCTCTCCATGTGCTAATGTGACCTATGTTCATGATTCACCTCGGGCTGAAGGATTTCCTGGGACAGAAGACTTTTGGTACTAAAACCAGGAATATCATGGCAAACTGGGTCATTTGGTTACCCTGTGCCTTAGATTGCCCCCCCCCCCTGAATTTAGGTCTTATCTGTCATCCCTTTTCCTAACTCATGACCTGACTTGATGACTCAAGGATACCAAGAACATTCTCACTTCACAGAATTTACATTTGTTGGTCCCCCAATATGAAGGGCTCTTTACCCAGACATATAAATGATTTGTTCTTCATGCCAAAGCAGAACTAAGAATAGGGTAGTATGAAAAAGACTTGTACTAATGTCAGAATAAAGACAAAGTTAAGGCATATAAACAAAAAAATAAATCTGATGACCAATGAAAACAGAAAAAAGAAAAAAGACACAAATATTGGAAAGTAATAATCGAAACAACATTATTTCCAAGTGGTTTGGGTATGTAATCAAAAGAACCAACTGAAAACAGGTACAAAAATTCAATTGAGTGAGTGGTTGTTTATAAAATTAAAATACACCAATCTGGTAGTTTTATTTTATGCTGAATTGAATCAGACTAAGGGAAGAAAATGTATCATACAGCAAACCATCATCAATAGCAAAAGATATAGTATTACATTAATTTAAATATTTAAATTTAACTACTTTGTAATAATCTTAATTTAAACCCACTAAGAGATGTAAATGAAGACATGCATAAATAAAATGAACATAAAGGAAGTTTTCATATGGTCTCTTAAGTCATGCAAACTTAATAAAAATACTGTATTCTTGCTGTTAACAAAACATTACTTAAATATTTAAAAAAAATTGGAGTAAAATATTTGAAACAGTCAATATATCTGGAAAAATAGTAAGGAGGAAAAAGTAACAGTAGTTTAAATGTATTTTTAAATGGTGGTCATTCAAACATGGGACAGGCACATCACGCTGACACACTGAGTTAATACAGAAGTCTGGTACTTTACCGAATGATAAAGATGCAATGTAAAAACCATGTGAAAAAGTGGACTGTTCACAAATAATGTAAGAAAAACTGCCTCAACATGAGGAAAAAAATGGCCAGCTCCTTATATTATCTTTTATATCAGAATAAATTTCAAATGGGTATAATGCTTAAATGTAAAAAGTAAAACAGTTAAAGCATTAAAAAACAACTTAAATTTTGTTTTTGGTAACAGCTCTATAAGATATAATTCACATATCATACAATTTACCCATATAAAGTATACAATTTAATAGTTTTTCATTTATTTTCAGGATGTGCAATCAGTGCCACAATAAATTTCAGAACATTTTCAGCACTTCAAAAGAAACTCCGTAACCATTAGCAGTAATTCCTCATTTTCCCCAATAACCCCTCTACCAAGCCTTGGGCAATCTCTAAACTATTTCCTATCTATATAGATTTGCCTATTTTGAATATTTTATGTTAATGGAATCACACAATATGTGTTTCTTAGCAATTAGCTTTTTTCACTCAGCATAATTTTTTAAGGTTCATTCCTGTTCTCTTTTATGGCAGAATAATATTCTATTGTATAGATATGCCACATTTTATTTATCCATACATCAGCTGATGGGTATTTGCATTCTTTTCCACATTGGCTATTATGAATAATGCTGCTATGAGTATTCATGCATAAATTTTGTGTGGACATGTGTTTTCATTTTTCTTGGGCATATACCTACGAGTGGAATTTCTGGATCCTTTGAGAGATGGCCTGACTGTATTACAAAGTGACTGTACCATGTTAAATTCCTATCATCAGTAAACAAGGGTAGCAATTTTTCTACATACTGTCAATGTTTATTATTATTATCTGTGTCTTTGATTATAGCCATTCTGGTTGATTGGCTGTCTTTCTCTCTTTCATTTTTTCTTTTCTTTTTTTTTTAAATGAACAGTTTTGGGAAACTATTAAAAGTCAGCTTAGTGCAATGGTTAAGAATGCAAGATCATCCTGGTTTACTTTGGGATTCTACCACTTGCCAGGATAACCTACGTTATCTCTATATTTCATTGTCTTTAACTGCTCAGGTTGTTATGGCAAAATACCATAGACTGCGTGGCTTAAACAACAGACATTTATTTCTCCCAGTTCTAGAGGCTGAGAAGTTCAAGATCAAGGTGCCAGCAGATTTGTTTCTTGATGAGGGCCGTCTTCCTGGCTTGCGGGCAGCCACCATCTCACTGTGTACTTACATAGCATCTTCTTTAAGCTTGCTAGAGGAAGAGATAGAGCTCTGGTCTTGTTTCCACCTCTTGTAAGGACACTAATCCCACTATGGGGGCTCTACCCTCATGACCTCATCTAAACTTAACTGCTGAGGACTCAACTCTGGACTGCAGCTAACCAGCTGTATAGTCTGCAGCTGTACTCTGAAGTGGGTGGGAGTGGGGAAAACAGTTTATACTTCCAGATCTGGGAGGTAATGAGAAACTTTCATGACAGCCTTCCAGGGGAGAGAGGTGAGGGTATAGGAGATGACCTCCTTGTAGCTCCTCACAAGCCTCCTATCGTCTTGTGCTTCGGGAGGATCACAGGGGAGCTAAGGTAAGGTGTGCTTCAAGTCTTGGCCTTCGTGTCTGTGTGGATGTGTACCAAGTCATCTGTGTACCCCCTAAGTACAGGTAAAGCAGTATTTACCACAGCCTTAATTGTGCATTTTCTTTGAGAAGCATTATATAACTGAATTTTCCCTTCAGTGGTTTCCTTTAGAGAATATATTATGAACAGAAACAAAAGGATTTTATTTTCTTTATACACTATTAAGTACTATTGTGTGTGTGTATCTATGTGTGCGAGATTGTTTTACAACATACACAGATTTTACTATAATTCATAAAAGCCTTTAAAAATTTTTAGATTATGCATTAAATTTATGTCTTCATAGCAAGCACTGTTCTTTGAGGTAAGAAGTAAAATCGATTGAGATGTTTCTCAAAATAATGATTGCTACTGACCTCATGCTGAGGCACATAAACTTAAGTGCCTTTTAGGGAAGCAAAGTTGAGAAAGGGTGAATTGGTAATTGAACTCATTTTTTCCCACTCTGTAAAATAATACACAATTAAAATAAGGGTTTCTGAGCAGGGCTGTTTCTAAATTATGAAGCACTAAGCCACATAGCTTTACAATGATCAAGATGTCACATATCTAGCCAAATATCTATGTAATAAATTTAAGTGGCAATATTTTGGGACAAAAATCACACAGTATTGCTTCAGAGAAATCTATGAGATTTATTAGCTAAACTGCATTTTCAAACATGCTTTGGATTTGATTTATATGCAAAGGTAACATTCAAAACATTTCACACTGGCTAACCACCAACCAATCAAAACAGATGCTTGGCATTCCCAGCTATTCCAGTAAGACACAGGTGCCTTTGCCTTAACATCAGCTCCGTTTCCACATCTCAGTATCTTTGAACAAACTTCAGTGACAACGGTCTATGTCTGCTAAGTACAAAAATGAAAAATGTAGAATCCCCTCCTCTCAGAATTCTATTAAATAACTGATCTTTTGGCAAACTTTACCACGTCAAGTAAATCATTTTTAGTTCTGGAAGTTAGGGTTGCTACGGGTGTTGCTGTTGGGTTGCTCAGTCTTTTTTCTGGGTCTTTCATGACCCAGTCACTCTTCTCATCAGACTGATAAGACTTTGGCAGGGGAGGAGGCATGAAAGTACCTTAGGAAACATCATCTGTTCTCAAATCAATAAAACCACGCACATCAGAAACCCTTAATCTGAGACTCTGGAAATTTGTGTCTGCAAAACCTCAATGTGTGACCTGTTTGCACAGCACTGTTGGCTCCACCAACAGATTCTTTGTGACAACGGATTCTTTGCAGAGTGTTCCTAGGACAGAAAGTCACAGCAGAAAAGGGTTCACACCTGTGTGCATTGCCATGATGACTTTTGGGTAAAACAAACAAACAAAAAATGACAGCTACTGTTTCCTCTGTTGTTGAGTCATATGGACTACCAGAAAGCAAAAGTTTTCTTTCCTTTATTTTGACATAGAAAACATATCAAAGTTAACTTTGAGGTAAACAGATTATATCATAATTTGGAAAAGTAAGATTTGTGAGCTGAGAGGGAGAATAGCTAAAATAAAAATGAAGGATGGTGAGATGGTTAATTTTGCATGTCTACTTGACTGGGCTAAGGGATGATCAGAAAGCTAGTAGGACAGTTTTGTCTGTGTCTATGAAGATGTATCTGGAAGAGATCAGCACGAGCATCAGGGCACAGAGTAAAGAAGATTCACCCTCGCCAAGGCCAGTGAGCATCATTCAATCTCTTAGGGCTTGAACAGAATGAAAAGGCAAAAGAAGAGGGAATTTGCTCTCTCTGCTTGAGCTGGAATGTCCCTCTTTTCCTGCCCTGGGACATCAGAACTCTTGGTTCTTGTGTCTTTGGACTCTGGAACTTACATCTGCTGCTCCCAGTTCTTAGACTTTTAGCCCAGAATGGAGAAGTTATACCATCACTTCCCTGGCTTCACCAACTTGCTAAACACAGACTGTGGGACTTGCTGGCCTCCCTAACCACATAAGCCAATTTCTATTATCTATCTATCATCTATCTATCTATCTGTCTGTCTATCTATCTATCTATCTATCTATCATCTATCTATCATCTATCATCTTTCTGTCTCTCTATATGTATCCTATTGATGTTGTTTCTTTTGGGCCCCTAATACAGAAGGTTAGCAAACTAATATTTAGTTTCTTTCTTCTTTCTGAATTGGAGAGAGTATTAATATGACTTACATTTATACAATTAAGGAAAGTTTTCTTTTTTGTGTTGGAGGAAGGTATCAGAAATGTTTTTTTTTTTCCTGAGAAAGGAGGAGAAACAATCTCCTGTGGCTTCATGTGGATTCTTCTCAGTAGATCCTTATTTCCTTATATTGTGTTTTTCCCTCAAAAATAGGATTTTTTAATTTTTTCCTTTATAGTGGGAGAAGTAGTCATATGTTCAAATGCCTTGCTAGCCTAGGGTTGTTCTCCTGACTCAGGTGGACTTCGCACAGGGAGAAGTTTGTCTCTGAAGTCCACTTGCCTTCCTTCCCCCACATCACTCTCTTGAGTCTGGTTGCCCGGGATCTCCTATAATGTGTCCCAACATGTACCAGCCTCTGACACTTGCCAAGTTCTCTGCCATCTCTTAGAGTTCATACTGTTTCTACCAATCATGTTAAATACTCTTGCATTATGTGTGCAGGGCAAGAGTTCTTTAAGATAAAATACATAAATTATTCAAATCTTTATTAATCGAATTCTAGGTACCTTTCAGGGATCATGCTCCATATCATACTTTCAGAGCCTGATGATTTCCATTAAATATAATTTTTATAATTTTTATATGTATTTAAATAAATATATATTTAATGGAAATATAATTTTAATGTCATAATATGTTTCAAAACATAATTTCTTAATGGCTGCATTATATTTTATCCTATGGAATTACTCCAAATTATGTAAATATTTCTCTTTTGCTGGATATTTGGATTACTAAAAGTTTTCTTTATAATGGACAATGTTATGATAAACATAGCTTGAAAAATCCTTATTTATACTTTTTTCTTAAGGTAAATTATTAGATATGGAATTATTGGGTAAAGTAAGAACACTAACGAATATATTGTTACCTTTACTGCCTCCATGTAAGTGAGCAAAATTGAGAAAAGATTAGATACACACCATATTATGATTCAATACTAAATCAAACTTCACATAAGTTCTCATGTAACAATATTTGTCCCAAAGAGCTTTTCCAAAGGAGAAAAAAATGAACTAAATTTCTAAAATGTTGTCTGGCTATACTAGGATCCAAACATACTTTTGTACACAGCTGGCATGGAATGTCTCACCAGGATCACAAGTTAAAATGTCCAAAAAGTAAGCCGCAGTCATAAAATAAATTTCACAACTTTGAAGGCCCGGTGTTGTGAACTCTATGCATAGAAACACTCAACAAATTTTTAAAAACAAGTTGAAATGGTACCTGTTTATGGGGTTAAACCTCCCTCGGCTTTTATTTTTCTGCTCGTACTGTTTGAAAAGCAGCCGAAGAGAAACACCCAATATTTGGGCTCCAACTGTCATAAAATAGGAAGTAAGTAAATTAACTCCATAATTTCAGGTTTTTCTGAGAAACTGACTGGAACACTCAAGATCCTATTAATGGTTAGGAGCAAGTAGCTGTAGTTAGTTTCTCCAGTCTCTCACAAGTCTTACAGAGCAGATGCTGAAGCTGATGTCTGGCCGGGATGTAAGGGCTATACTTAGAAAGGTGAAATAGAAATGATACAAATTCAAATACAAAAACTGAAATTATTTCTCAAATTTTCTTTAATACATGTTCTGTTGACAGCTGACTTTGAGGTTATACGGGGAAATAGAGATCTACTTTCATACTACTTTTCAGTTGGCAATAAGCGTTCACAGAAGAGGTGTGAGATTCTGAAACACTTTGATGATGTATCAAAGGCTTTAGGTTCCATTTTAATCTGGAATATACAATACCTCCTGGATCGATGTCAGAGTGAGTTTCTGACTATACATTCCAGAAGAATGGTATATTGAAAAATTGAAAAGAAAATTGTTAAAATGGCTATGAATATACAAAAATGATTTGTGTTATACATTGGATACCTTTTCTTGGTGGTTAAAACCTGGATTTGATCCAGTTGAAATGCTGTGCTGAAAGAAATTAAAAGGCTCTAGTTCTTTCCAAAAAAATACAAATCTTTTATTCCTGTAGTCTAAACTATTTTTACTGTCAGGGGTCATATTTACCTTTACAAAAAATAAGCTTAGGTTTTGTTTAACTTTATTCAAGGAGAATTAGAATTAGAATTAGAATTAGAATTTAGAATTATATATTTAAACAGATTATTCTTTGAATTAAAAAAGAGGCATATTTTTATCTATTACACCAGGTCTATTTCGTGTGTGTGCATGTATATGTGTGTGTATGCATGTATTTTGTCGTACTGACTTCTTATAAGAACCAGCAAAATTGTTCAGGGGATAGAATAGAATGAGATTTATGGGCAAAATAACAGATTAATAAGTAGAAATCAATTAATTCAGGTCATCATCAGCCTAGTTCTTTCATTCAAAGTACCAAATGAACATCTATGTTAAAGACAGAATTTTCACACAGAGAATAGTTAAACTATTGAAATTTCCTTCAATTCTAAAATTTCATTACATTAGTCTTTTTTTATTTAAAAATATCTAGTCAATATTTGACTAAGTCTGATTCTTTTTTTAAAAAAATATTTTATTTATTTATTTTTAGAAAGGGAAGGGAGGGAGAAAGAGTGAGAAACATCAATGTGTGATTGCTGGGGGCTGTGGCCTGCAACCCAGGCACGTGCCCTGACTGGGAATCGAACCTGCGATGCTTTGGTTCACAGCCCGCGCTCAATCCACTGAGCTATGCCAGCCAGGGCTACATTAGTCTTTTTTATACAACTGTCTGTTTCTGTTATAATTTGTCCTCAAACTTTGCCTCCATTCTCAAAATACCACAATTTTATCTGATATTAAGAAATTTCAGTGTGTATTAATATTTTTAAAGTTTTCAACAGTTTATAAAATTTTCTTTTTTTTAAGATTTTATTTATTTATTTTTAGAGAGGGAAAGTAGAGGGAGAGAGAGAGAGAGAGAAACATCAACGTGCGGTTGCTGGGGGACATGGCCCACAACTCAGGCATGTGCCCTGACCAGGAATCGAACCCGTGATGCCCGGCTTGCAGCCCGTGCTCAATCCACTGAGCTACGCCAGCCAGGGCAGTTTATAAAATTTTCAAGAAGGCTATAGGAAACAGTCACATTACAAGATGATTATTAGAAAAGTTTGTTAGAGCTTTCTAGATATTGAAACATTTTCCAAAGATTTTCATTATCTGATAATGTTTTCTGGCTAAATTACATTTGCCACAAAAAGTACTGAAAAATTATATTTATTACAACATAATATAGCAATAATAAAGTGAATCCAATCAATAAAACTCAGTATATAGTAATAGGGAAATTTATTTTTTTTTCTGGAATGGTTGGCATTTGAAGAGAAACAAGTTAAATGGAGAAAGAGGTAAAATAGAATTATTTTATTGAAACTCTGAAAGGGAATCCTAAAAGTACAAAACAGAAGTTTTGGAATTTAAGGGTTATATATAAAAGAGCAATTTTTATTTTATTTATTTTATTATTAGAATCTGTTTAGTGGAACTAAGGGTTATGGGGCTAATAGAAATACATGCACATTAAATGTGGTGTTAAGGTGGTAGGTGATATGGAACCTGATCTAATCAGCTACCTACTTGCCTTAGGAACCAAGCAGTCACAGAAAAACTCACTGCAGGGATGTAAGGAATTTGGGGAAAAATTATAGACTTTTGGTATTGGAACTCAGACTCAAGCAAAGGGACAGGTGGCCACTTTAGAGCTGGAGGCAGAAGGGTGGGGATAGGGTGTTAGATGGGAAGACAGGGGCCTTAACCAAGAATGATATTCTCCCTTCTGCACCACAAAACCAGGGACACATATGACTACATCACTAGTGATTATCAGTGGGAAATGTCTTCCTTCAAATTGCATCCCGTGCAGAATATATTCCAAGTTCTTTAGGCTCCGCTCTGGCTGTTAGTAAAGAACTGTGACTGATGAGAATCCTCCCCAACTGCAGCAAACTCAAAGAAGGGGCACGCAAGGCTGAAAAAGTAGACAAGCAGAAGGAGGGGCTGGGAAGAATAGGGCTGGGGCAAATGACATGAGCAACAAAGAAAAAGGAAAGAGTGGCTGTGGCTGAATGAGGCAAAACTCAGCTGCTGAGCAAGGCCAGCAAGTGTAATGGAACAGTCGGACCCCAAGACATAAGCAGAGGAAAACTTTGTCATTAATAACAACAGTACTACAGAAATTGTCAGTCAGTTCCCACACTGGCATGAGGTTAAGCCACTGTAATAAATTTATGTATCATCATCTATCTCTCAGTGGTTCTGCTTCTGAACGATACACCTTCCTAGCACAATTTCCTTTTGCCATAGCAAACTACTCCTAGGTCTCCGACAACACTAGGTGCTCTGTCTATCCATGGTTCAAACAGACTTGGAGCCCGCATGTTTTCCTGTTCTTTGTCCCATTGTTTAAGGGTCACCTTGGTTGCCACTTCCATGGAGCTTGTCTCAATCTCCTTCATTTCAGTCTGCTTTGTTTGAGATCAATTCCTGCAGCCTTTGAGGACACAGCCTGTATACTACTGTCAAAGTCCATTGTGATGTCTCATCGCTTAAGAACAGGAACTTGCTCTTTCAATTAAATTCTAGCACAATTTCTGGCATAATATAAACATCCAATAAATGTTTACATAAATTTAAATGAATTGTGTTTTTTATTTTTTTAGTTAGACCTAATTTTAAAATACTTAATTATCTCAGATATGCAAACAAAATCAACTTTTTTGTATTTTTCTCTGTTCTTTTTAAATATATATTTAATTAGCATTTATGAAGCTGAAAAGATTATCATAAATAGATCTTTTATTCATTTATACAATTACTAGTTATTAATAGCTGACTATGTTTGCAAGTTCTGAGAATAGAGCCCTGAATTCTTTGTGCTCATGAAATATATTCTAGAAGAATACTAAGAGAGCTAGTGATATCTTTATATATCAGTTTTTTAAAAAATGTGGATTTTTCTAAGAATAAACCTTCTTCCTTCTTGCAGACTGAATATATGTTTCACTACTTGGGGTGAAAATACTAGTTTTCAGTGTAATTGCTTGATTCAACACCTACTTTGATAGCAAAAATTCTAGTGTCTCCTCCCTACCCTGGATTTTCTCATGAACTGAAAGGTTTAATATAATCCACAATGAAAAATAGGGTAACCGTGGGCTTCCATATCAAATCCAGGCTAGTGCTGCAGTCTATTAGTCTATCAATCTTGCTGCCACATGGTGTCACTTTCAGAAACTGGCCCTACATGGTGTGACAGTGGTGGCATTCTCTGCTTTGACACTCCCATGGCAAGATCACTTCTTTATTCCTTCTTTTCTTCTCTTATCCCTCCCTTCCTCTCTTCCTCCCTTCATCCCTCCATCCCCCCTCCCTCCTTCCTTGCTCCCTTCCTCTCTCTTAACTAAATTCAAACAAAGGAGTTCCATGCTGGGATTCCTGAAATCCCAACTCTCAATGTCTAACTATTTTAGATTACATACATCTTCATATTTACCCTCCCCTACACCACCAACTGAGTTTCCAAGGCAGCAGCAGGCTCCAGAGCAATGACTAAGCATCTGGTCTCTCAGAGACTGAGATTCTCTATCTTATTTCCTAGCCCCCAAAATTCAGATTCTAAAGCCTGGAAACTTCAGTCCTCAAAAACACATAATCTTACATACATCCACTCCCTGGTCAAAGAGGCTTGGAAAGGCTGCCCTCCACACCTGGAAGAGGTGCCCCAGTGACCTCTTAAGTCCTTATGCCAACATTTCCAGAAGAACCTACCTTTTCTTAATGAATAGTGACTTAACATTTTAAAGGGTTCCCATGCTTGCATTTTAGGATTCTCCATTGACTTGTTCATAGCTAAATTTGGAAGATATCATACATTACTGGCAATTCACATTATATATTTTTTTGTTTTGCCTACTTTTCGCCTTCATTTTATTTGTTTCAGTTCTTTCCATGAGATTTTGTTATTGTGCAGTGTACTCCATCTGATCTTTCCAAAGTTTACTTTAAAAAAATATTTGTCCACATCCTCCCTTAGAAGAGGTTTCAGGCCACTTCATACTCTAAAGGGCCACGTTGGCCTGAGAGTCACATCCTTGTCTTCCTTTGATTATACCACACTGACCCTCCCGGCACCACCAATCAGTCTGGCTTCAGGGTCACACTAACCACAAACCAAAGCTCACATTTCGCTCTAGTTTGGATTTTCTGACTGATGACACAGCTGGTATCGACCCTACACATTCTCTGTGTTTGAGGGGTGGGAAAGGACAGACAATGGGAAAAACAAGTCCCTGGCACAACGCCACTGGAAAGTTATCCCTTTGAGAAACAAAAGGACAATTTCTCTCTGGTGTTCTCTTGTTTCTCCACTGAGGATTTTTTCTCTCTAGCACACTTACGTTAAGAAACAAAGAGCTGTGCTTCAAAAAATCTTCCTTCAAATCACTGCATTTCCTGAAGAGAAGCTATTCAGTCATTATTGGCCTTCTGTGCTACCTTGCCCATGATCTGTGTGTAATTCCAGTGTCAGCTTTGGTGGGCACTATAAATTAAGCCTTCTCCGTCCAAAGTGGTGGGATCAGAAGTAGGTGATAGGCTTTTTCTGGAAAGACTGATGTAAATGGAAAGCCCACAGAAATGTTATAAAGAAGCACATCAATTAGGACTAAAGAATTGACTGGGCCCTTGCTGGGGTGGCTCAGTGGGTTGAGCACCAGCCTGTAAACCGAAAGATCGCTGGTTGGATTCCCAGTCAGGGCACATGCCCTGGGTTGTGGGCCAGGTCCCTGGTTGGAGGCGTGAGAGAGGCAACTGGTGGACATTTTTCTCACACATTGATGTTTCTCTCCCTTTCTTTCTCTCTCCCTTGCCCCCACTCTTTCCAAAAAGTAATAAAATCTTAAAAATAAAAAAGAATTGACTGAGTCTCGGTCAGAAATGACTTAGCCTAAACTTGAGTTTTGCATCCCGATCATTGCAAGACCGTGAAGGAGAAGGACTTAAACAACAAGCAACCTGAGCATTATGAGGTCTGAAGCCCAAAAAAAGAACTTAAAATAGAAAACTAAACTCCCGTGGAAGACCTCGCCATGGATTCATAATTTCAGAGGGGACATTTATATGGAAAGAAAAGCTAATACTTATTGATCATTTACTATAGGACAGTCCACCATCTCTAATCATCTTGATGATCTTTAAAAGATTTTTACTATTTATAATTATTTTTTAAGGTGAGGACTATTTTACTGAGGAATGTTCAGTGATTTGCCCAAAGCTATATTGCTAGTAAACAGTTGAACCAGAATTCAGATTTGAATGTAAGGTAACCAATTTGTTAGAAAGCCAATCTGTTTGGTATGGCTACATACCAAACAAAAAAAGAACATCACGATATAATATATAATAAGAACTTAGGCACATATGTGTTATTAAAATGGACATTTATTTGAAGTTATATCTAATTTGTTATTATTTACTTTATTACTTAAATGAAATTATTTGAACAAAGCAATAATAAGACTAGATAACAATGACAAGTGGTAGTATAGTCTTAGGTCTTATTAAACATATGTATGAGAAAAATATAACAATATTTTAATAATGTATCATACCCATGACACAGTAGGATATTTCTATTATTTCTACTTCCTCCAGCAAAAATATTTCTCTGAACTCCCTGCAACCTTTCGAACATTCTTCTTCTCTTTTATGTAGTGGTAAATTAAATACAGTCAAAAAATAAAATGCAAGTTGATTTTCAGCTCTGTTCTTATCAAGCCCAGATCACACCGATTCCTGGTGTCCTTCCAAAGCAATAGCATCAAGCTAGATATCCTCTTAACAAAAGCACTAGAGTGTGGAATACTCAGGATTTCACTTCATAGCAGCAATAGGTAAGTTTAGACTTGTAGAAAATTAGTTTCAGGCCTCAAAAAATGTCTATTCACTTTGTATCTGCATTCTGTTTGGTAGACCAGCTGTCTGTCAAGCAGGTCCTTTGTGTCTACAGATATGTCACAGAGGTCTCCATGTCCAAAATGTCCTGGGCGGCACATTGAATGTCATCCTAAATTATAATTTAATTTCAGGTGTTTTTTTAAAAAAATAGTATCTAATTATTTCACATGTTTAAAAAAATTATAAAGATAATTTAAACTTGTGAAATTGAAGCTGCAGGTCTATTACAGAATTTGAGAAAGTCCTATTTGTTTTCATTGTCCTTTGCTGTTGATCTTTCTTTGAGTTGTAAAAACAATCTTTTTTCCCTCAAAACAAAAATTTTCTTCAGTTTTTTTGGGGGATTCATTTATTACTTAATATTTTCATTATTCTCTGAATCTACACATTATATGACATTAAATGTTATGTATTAACATACTTCAGGTTCTATCAATGTATTTTTCACACTTAAATTTTTCAAAAATCTTCACGCAGGTCAAAATACTCAAAGTTGTGCCTTAAGATGAAAAATACATCTTGATTGACTTAATTAGTTACAAGCATAAATTGCATTTTTCTCTTCTCTGAGGAATTTGCCTTTTCTACCTCAGTTTCTAAGGGAGGACTTAAGGCAATTATTTACCAAGGGACATCCAAGGTCATTAATTTAGCATCTGTGGCTCTTCCTGATCAATTCCTACTATATTCTTCCAACTTTTACTCATCATGTGTTTTATGTTCTTAAGAATTTTCACTCAAAATAATTTTTTTTGTTTCTGGAGTGTCTGCCTTTCCTGATTTCTTCTTCCTAGTTCTCTGATCATCTACATCCTTTAAATCTTGCCCTCTCTTCCAACTACAACTGAACTATAAGGCCTTTAATATTATCTTCCTGTCATCTTGGCAGGTAATTCTGGGCCTCTGTTGTACTTTCTACCTGTCTGTGGAACTTTCCAGTGTGCCTATATTTGTCTCACTGAGTGGGAAGCTCTAGAAGATAGAGACCATAATGCATTCATTTCGGCAGAGCCTGCAGGGCCTTGAAATGTGCTCAGGAGATGTTGGAACAACAAATTCTAATCCACTTCCTTAATTATTTTGATTCTTATAAGTAAGACGTTAGCAAAAACAGCATAGAAATTATTCTGTTCCAAAATCTGCTCTTCAGGCTTTATAGGAATTACTAAATGACAATCACTCATCTTTTTCTAGTATTTCTCTGAGGCCCCTATTATTGGCGCATGCTTTCCATTTTAAGTTGTTCTCTTTTCAGTAACTGCTCCAGGCCCTCAATTCCATTTCTGATAGAATTCACTCAGTCTGATTTGTTTGCTTTTAGTCTCTTCTTTCTTATTTACTGTCCTTTCCATGGGGCCACTTATATCACATGTCATATTCAGAGTGGTTTCTAGCAGTCAGTAGACAGTTTCCTCTCTAGAGACATTAGCATATTATCCCCTGTAGCCTGGTGCTTGCAAGTCAGACAGTGACCCCAGTAGACTCTTGCTGATGTCTTTTGTGGTGACTTACTGTAAACAGTATTTAATAGGCACATGGTTATTTGTGGTTGGAAAGATAATGGATAGATGATTGGTGGCCCATTCTTCACAGTCCTATGCATTAAGTTTCTTCTACCTTTTGATTTTTCTACCTTTGATATAAAAATTTTTCTTTTCCTGTTTCTTCTCTATGTTACTACATATTATCTTCACTCTAGTCAAATTGGAATTAACTTTATTTTCTCAAATATAACTTGCATATATACCACTTTTTTGCTTGCCCCAAGCAACCAAATACTGTAGCAGTATACAGACAATGTGTTGTAGTAAAACCTTGTGGACCTTCAAATCAGCTGGACCTGGGTTTGAATCCTAACTTTATCTCTCACTTCATCACCTTGTGTCATTTTCTTGAATAATTTACTTAGAGTTTCTATTTCTGTTTCCTTATTATCAACTGAGGATAAAAATAAGATCCACCGCCCTGGCTGTGTAGCTCAGTGGATTGAGCAAGGGCCTATGAACCAAAAAGTTGCTCATTTGATTCCCAGTCAGGGCACATGCCTGGGTTGTGGGCCAGGTCCCCAGTAGGGGGTGCACAAGAGGCAACCACACATTGATGTTTTTCTCCCTCCTTTCCACTCTCTCTAAAAATAAATAAAATCTTTTTTAAAAAAGATCTGCCTGTTAGCATTGTGAGAAATGAATATAACAATGTATGTAAACTACTCATACTTTGCCTTGAACATATTAAGGATCCAATAAATCAGTGATTTTCAACCCTTTTCATCTCATGGCACACATAAATTAATTACTAAAATTCTGCAGCACACCAAAAAATATACTTTTTGCCGATCTGACAAAATATAGATAAAATTTTGATTCATTCACACTGGATGCCTATCGTTGTGTTGGCTGCTGACATTTGTTTTTATTTGACAATATAAGGGCAAAGAGGTCAGAACTGCTGACTAAATAGTCAGGCATTGCGTGTTTTAAAAATTCTTGTGGCACACCAGTGTGCCTCTTGAAGCACAGTGGTCAAAAATCACTGCCATATGTAAGCAGCCTCTGGGACAACTCCAAGTATTCCAACATTTGCACTATAGGGGTGCCAGAAGGAGAAAAGAAAGAGTAAGAAATTGGAAATCTATTTCAAAAAATAATAAAAGAAACCTTCCCTAATTTGGTGAAGGAAATAAACATACAAGTCCGAGAATCACAGAGTTCCAAACAAGATGGATGCAAAGAGGCTCACTCCAAGACACATCATATTCAAAATGCCAAAGGTTAAAGATAAGGTGAGAATCTTAAAAGCAGCAAGTGAAAAGCAGTTAGTTATCTAAAGGGGAATTCCTATAAGACTGTCAGCTGATTTCTCAAAAGAAACTTTGCAAGCTAGGAGGGATTGGCAAGAAATATCCAAAGTCATGAAAAGTAGGGACCTATAGGCAAGATTGATCTACCCAGCAAAGATAGCATTTAGAATTGAAGAGCAGATAAAGAGTTTCTCAGACAGGAAAAAAATAAAGGAGTTCATCATCATCAAGCCATTATATGAAATGTTAATGGGACTTATTTAAGAAAAAGAAGAAGATCAAAACTATGAACAATACAATGGCAAAAATACATATCTATCAACAATTGAGTCTAAAAAAACAAACTAATCAAGCAAGAAGTACAGAGACAGAATCATGGATATGGAGAATATTTTGATGGTTGACAGATGGGAGGGGTTGTGGGGGAGTGGGTGAAGAGGTGAGGGGATTAAGAAGTACAAATAGGTTGTCACAGAATAGCCGTGGGGATGTAAAGTACAGTATAGAAAATGGAGTAGCCAAAGAACTTATACACATGACCTGTGGACATGAACAATGATGTGGGAATTGCCTGAGGGAGTGGGGGTGCTGGATGGAGGGGGGCAAAAGAAGAAAAACTGGGACAACTGTAATAGCATAATCAACAAAATATAATTTAAAAAATCACTGCAATAATTGATAGTCATTATTGGTAATGGCTGTTCCAGAGGAATTTCAATCCTGTTAAGTGATGTGGTTTCTAAGGGTCCCTGAGACAAACCAACCCACAAATACCCCTTTTGGAATAACAAAAATGTCCACAAGAACAAGGTAAGATATAGAAAAATGGTTAATGTTGTTTCTTCTGGTATCTTGACTACTTCTGCAGGTCCTTCATGGAACCTAGAATGATGAGAACTTGGTGAATTATCAGTCCACCAACGTCCAGAAAAGACAAGCCTAGAAACCAATAACAAGGTAGCGATCACCTCTGTACATTTGCTTTTCAGAGTTATGACCATTCCAGAAGGGCTGTGTGCTGTGTGTCTAAAGCTCAAGTCGTCACTTCAGGCTACATTTCAAATAAAGACAAGGACGTGTCAACCATCTACTTTAGCATTAACATTTTTTTGTGTAAGTTTTCAAAATTTGATTTACTCATAAGAGATCATTATTGGACTTTCTTAGGCCTTTAAAGTCAGATGGATGAAATTTATTACATTTGCTTTGAAAGCCAATTGCTGTTCTTTGTTGAAACTCTTCATAGTTGGTTTCAGAATGGTGACTTGTTGTATAGAGGATGTCATTTTTCATTCCAAAAGGTATTGATTATTATCTCTTATATTGTTGGTGCCAATGTATGATCTCCTAATTGGAATTAGCCAAACACTTGCAAAATCAAATAGGTACATAACAATGACGATGATTTAGAAATAGAAAGAAATAGACACTAGTTTTGATTCAGTGTGTAACTGTAATCTTCAGGGGCAGCGCGCTTTCACCTTGGATTTTTGGCTGCCTTTGATTCAAATGTTGACAGTAAATAACTTCGTCTGATTCAGTCAAATTCTCTTCACGCTGGTTTCCAGGACTTGTTTGCCTCTGTCTCATGGTGAGCCTTATTCACGACTGTGGTATGATTCATTGCTTAGGTTATAGAAAAGGCATCCACATTCCACTCTAGGGCTGTCACCATTAAGCCCACAGAGGGAAAAAAATAAAAGACTTCCAGTAATTGGGTGGAGAAAGGTGTGGGTCTGGGGCCTTCCTTAACTATTCTAAAAGAAGTCATTTTAGTGGAATGAACTCATGTTGAGGGGTAGAGGGTTGGGCCTTATTTTTAATTTTAAGGGGATTTACACTACATTCTTCCTTCTTAACAAAACAGTGGCAGCAATGAGGGTGTTACCTGCCAACATTAGCTGATGCAAAACAGACTTGAAGTCCCTCCATTGTCTGCTCTCAAACACTCATTCATTACACACACTCCGCGTGTGATGAAGGATCTGATTTTCCTGTAAATGTCAGCCAGAGCCTGGTTTGTTTTTTTCCCATCAAAATTTCAAAGGTTACTCAAAACAATTTTTCACAGAAATTATAAAGAGACGGAGGTTTCCTAACGAGAATCTGATCTCTGTGACTTGCCTTTCATTATAGCATTCTTGCAGGCCGACTTCTATTGACTCACTCTAATAGTTAACCTCTGAAGTCAGCATTGTAAACTAACACCAATTTGTGGCTGGCAAAATATGATTTCAAAGGCCACTTACTTTAAGAAACACAAGCTATTTTTTAAGCTGAAAAAGAGCACCACAAGCCATAATCGGATGTGCAGCACTTTTCCTGCATTTAAAATATCAGTGTACCATTTTACAGCTAATTAATCCTTGAAATAACAAGGAATCACAGCAGACGATTTCTGTAGTGACTTGGTCATGTTTAGGTAGGGGCATTTGAACCTTTGGGGACAAAGATTTTCTTTTGTAAACAGAGTAAAATGTATTGACCCATTCAACAATTATTTGCTGTTTTTGCTTTGTTTGTGCCTGACTATGCAATAAAAATGACAAGATGAACTGGTATAGAAATCTTTTTAACAAATTCTACTGGAGATCAATTAGCTTTCATGAACAATGGTGGTCCTGTCTTTTACAAATGAGGGCTGGGGAGGGGAGGCTAATGGGTGATGTGCAGAGAGATATTAAGCCACATGCAGTGCTTTGGGAAAGTGCCCAAATGTGGGTATTTCAGAATAATGGAAATTGCATTGCTCTGTTATTAGAATGAAATGAATACAAGTAAACATAACTCATGTGTACTGTCTTCCCAATATACCCCAGTAGGTTTTCTTGAACACAAAGCTCATTTCTTCCCCTATTTTGGTTCTCTGTATTGCTGTACCTGAAATATAGTTTCTTCAATTCAACCCAGCTAATGTATATCATTTTTGTAGCACTAGCTAAAGTTTTAGCTTCTGCTCACAGTCTAACTAGATTGTTTCACTTCTTATTAGTTTTGCCCACCTCTGAATTCCTGGAACACTGGTCAGGACCAATGATGTTAGTACAGAGTCTGTTCTTATATTTGTCTTGTCCACCCGGCGAGAGTAAATTCCTTGAGGTCATGGAGTGAGACTGTTAGATGTGTGTTTCCTGTCGTTATATACTCTGCCTTTCCCTGCAGGCACGGTGGAAGTGCAATAGAAGTCACGGGTAGAAGATACTTGATCACCTTGTTTGACTACAAGTGTTCCAATAAAGAGTTGTTGAATACCCCTGGAGACATAGAATCAGTACATTATGGAGGCAGCCCATCTCATTATTATATAGCACTAATTGTTACAAAGTTCTTCCTATTCAGAGCCACACTCTCCTGTTTCCTGTACTGAATGAAGAAGCATTATTGTCAACAACTTTAAAAATCACATTTCTAGGGCAGGGACACTGAGAGCAGACAACCCATGTTCATCCCTTTGAATCGTGTGTTCATTCATTTAACTAGTGGCACAGTAGAACCCAATGTGCTCTGGGCTTAGGTGAGTATGAAATGAGATGCGTTTTAGCACACAAGTTGTAGTTTTGTTGGTGGTGCTTGTTTTTGCTGTTACTGTCCTCAGGAGTTCTTTTCAGCAAATGTAAATAAAGAGCGCAATCAACATGTGGGGAGAGGAGTTCCTTCCCCAGACAGAATAAGAAAATACATGGACAAGGCCAAAGGGGGCAGGATCAAGGGTGGGAGGTGGAGATAGCTGGGGTGGGAGGGTGTGGAGGGGTGAAAATGGAGACAACTGTGCTTGAACAAAAATAAAAAAAAAAGAGTGAGAGAAAAGGGAAACACAACCCACAAAGCCCTACCAGGTATTGCACAGAAGAAAAGCATTAAACATAGGACAGAAATCCCAAGAACAGTATTTGGTTGAAATGATGAGGTTTTGGAGACTTCTTCAAAATAAAAAATACTGTGAATCGATCAGTCTTGTTCCTTCTGTTTTTAATCACTTGCAACACTGACATTAAATAATAAAATCATTGGCCTTTTAAGGGACTGACGGTTTTTCACTCTGTCTAAAGTTGTCCTTATAAATATAGTTTGTATTTTGGCCAGCATAAAAAGGCCAGTGGTTAGTATGGCAAATGTTTTGCTTTTGTTAAATTTCAAAGCAATGTTAAAAGCAAATACAGCAGTGACTTTTTTGTTGTCTATTCTTTTTTAAACAGCGAAGTAGTAAACTAGAATGAAACACTGAAATAATGAAGACAAGTTTCCTAGGATGTGAAATATTTGATAGTTGCTGGTTTATTGTAAATTTCCAGATGTATTTTCCAAATATTAATTCTTAAATCATGTTCTCTCTTCATGGAGGTTAAAAAAACCCTCTGTAACTATTAATTTATTTATTCAGCACACATGTACTAACTGTGGGTACTTTGCAAAGCTAGAGTACATATTGTCTATTGTGAGAAATTTCCGTACACAAAGACTAGGGGAAACACACAAAAAACTAAATAACTAGAGAAGCATAACAAATGCTGGTGGAAGTTCACAGAAAATGTTGTGAGAAATCCCAGGACACAGAGCTAATTTTCAGCTGGAAATAGTCCACATAGTTACATTACAACAGGGGAGTACTGACTACTGCATTTTGTTTTAAAAATGTTGGTTCATGAATAATAATCTTACATCATTTTAAATCACAGATGCAGCATTATATATTTTTAAGAAAAATTATGATATTGTATCCTGTAGGTGAGAATGCTGACAAGGAGGAAACAATGAGAAACAGAAACACTGCAGACTTGAACAGGGAGCAATCGAAGGGTAGTTGGAACTTTGTTTCAATATGCTGGCGCCCGAAACCCCGTCACACTGCTCCCTTCGAAGGAGGCTGCAAATTACAAATGTGAGCCATGGTGCTTGCCTGAGCAGGCTGGGTTGTGGCGGCGTCATTCCCACCACTTCATTCTTTTCACAGAGGTAATAGCTAATGGTGACTTAACAAGGGGGTGTGTGATGTGGTCACGCGACAGGTGTTGGTGGCAGTGATTCCTTGCTGATAGTTTCTATTAAACGTAGACCTCCTGACACTCATTGATCAGCTGTGTGAAGCCTTAAAGGATCAGTAATTTGTCCTGGTTTCCAAATTGGTGTATCTGTATTGATGAATCCTGAGGTGATCCTCCCTGTGCAAGGTTCTCATGTGAACAACAGTGAAGTCTGTAGGACTGAGCCTCCAGACCTCTCCCAGCAGAGCACGATACTGTGAGTTTCATTGGGCGTCTCTAGAAAGTTTCAACCTTTGTTTTAAACAGGGTTTATTACACCAAAAATACTGCAAAATAGAGTGAAACCAAAGAGAAATTAAAAACACAAAGACTATGCATTTTGATTTATTTCTAGTAGGAATTACTTCTAGTAAGAACATTTTTCCGTTCAAATTCTAGATTATGTTTAAAAAATAAAATTTATTGATTGTGAAGATAAATTTTTCCCCAAAGAGTACATTGATTTACACTCCGCTAAGTGATGGTCACATAAAGGAAAGCAAACAAATAAATGTGACTTTTGCCTCCCAGAAGCTCACAGGTAGAACCTTTCAATCTTACAATGTTTTCTTGTAAAAGTTGCCACCACTCTGAAGATAAATTTGAGTGTGTATATCTTATCACTCTAGCGTTTTGCTTCTTAAGTTTTCAAGACTGAACAGTAAAGTAAGCTTTCTTTCCCAGGGAGCGCAGTGACTATACTCTAGTTTTTCATGTTACTCTGAAGGTGATTATGTAGAAAAAGCAATTCAAGTCTTTTGCTTCAGTTTGGTCAATTAAACTCATGTGTTTTTTACCTTTTATGTCCCATTGGTAAAATCCCATTCAAGAGGCAAGATATGTTTATTTAAGAAAGTGATCCACAATATGGCCCAGTGGGGAAAGGTAAGATTACCATGACTGAATCTGAAATGTTGAGATATTCCTGGAGGATCAAAGACAATGAACATATAAACTATGAGAGACAGAGAGAGAGAGAAAGAGAGATGGAGAGAGGAAAAAACCATTATAGTAATAACAGCAGTGCCTTTTGTCAAAGCTCCAGAAAAATGTTGAACTTAGAGACAATTCCTAAAAGGTCTTTATCAGAGTCATCAAATATGAAGCTATTGGCAGAAAGTCAAAGAAAAGAGGCCTAGGAAGCAGAGAAGTAAAGTAGCCAGAAGAATCTCTGGAAAGTCAACAATATTAAAATGTAAAAACAAAGAAAAAATCCAAACAGGACTCCAGAAGAAATGGAGGCAGTAGTGAAACATAACACAAAAACAGAAACAAAACAGAATAAAAAATAAAATTTATATTTTTAGGGAAAGCCGAAGGGTTGTACATATATAAAATATGAAAAAGTAATTGGCAACTACAAAATACTTCTTAAAAATTCAAATATGATGGCAAGAATTAAAATTTTAATGGAAGGGCTAAACAATAACTGACCATGGTTGAAGATTATTACAGACTTAATGTTTGTGCCCCTCACCCCTAAATTTGTAATTAAAACCCTAACCCATAGTGGGATGGTATGGAAGACGGGGCCTTTTGGAGACGAGAATTAGACGTCATGAGGGTGGAGCCCTCATGAGTGGGATCAGGTGCCCTTATAAGAACAGTCACTAGAGAGTTACTTTCCTTCTCACCTCGCTGTCCTGTGAGGACACAGCAAATCCACAGTCTGCAACCTGGGAAGGCACTTTCCAGAGCAGGCTGGCATTCTGATCTCAGATGTTCAGCCTTCGGTTTGGTGACAAATACATTTATATTGATTATAAGCCACCCAGTTCATAATATTTTGTTATAACAACTTGAGCTAACACAAAGACTGACACAGAAATGGATAGAAATGGTTATCTTTCAGAAAGTGGAGCCAAAATAAATATCACTGTGAAGTACTATAGACAAGGCAAGATCACTGAGTACTTACATGGGAAAGGCATACCTAGAATCAACCTAATAGGTATTTTAAAAACAAGGTAAAAAGAGATTGGGGGAAAATAATCAAAGGCAAGATGTAAAGAATTACACTGAGATTAAGAAAGACTCGTATCTTCACACAGCATGCTAAGCAGACCTCCCTAAACCTCTAAGCTACAAGAATAAAAGGGATAATAGAACAGCAAGCTCCCTACCATGGAATGAAACTCTCATCAGACTTCTTATATGAAAATCACAGTGCAGGAAGATAAAAAAGTATGTCTTCAAAGTGCCAAGAGGAAGCAATGCATAGTCATAAAAATGATTTCAGACATACTGATACTTAGAAAATACATATTCACTGTCTCTGATAAAAATTAATCAATAATAGAATCTGGTGAAAGAAAAAATAAAAAAAGAAAAGACATGCAAAATAAGAAAAATTGATGAGCCAAGATAAAAAAGATTTGTAGGGACATCTAAACAATTTTTTGCCAATGTAATTCTGAAATTTAATACAGTGTAAGAAGAGATCTTCTAAATAATGCAAACAAAACTAATCTAGAACTAAATTTCAACATGATTTTAGTAAGATATGGTAAGGACAGTAGGTAATAAGATGATAAATGTCTTGTTTCAATAAAAAACTGTGTAGTTATAGTTTAATCCTTGATGTTGAAAGACAAATGAAAATGCATTTATAAAAAATTATAGGTAGCATCTGGAAAAAAAAGTAGCTATATAATTTCTTATCCATGAGATAACAAAAGAAATAAAACAAAGTAACCAAACTATTACTAGAAAAATGAAACCTCAATATAATAAATAGAAAATATGCAGAGAAATGGCAGGCAAGAGTCAAACATTATTAGTAAACATAATAAATTAAATGAATTAAACCCTCACATAAAAAGGTAAAGTTTTTAAAATATGATTTAAAAACCAGATACATATTTTTTTATTACCAGAGGCACATCACAGACAAATTACCCAGAAAAGAATAGACAAAAATAAACCATATTAATACTAGGAGTGGTGATAGTAATAATTGATTAAATATGATTCTGAATGAAAAAGCATTCAGTTGGACTAAGCATGATAATTCACAGTGTTAAAATGTAACATTTATCAAGAAATAGCAGCCATATGTTTTTATGATCTGAGTGATATGGCATTAAAATTTATAAAGCAAAAACTGTCAGATGTAAGAAGACATTCATAAAAGGACTGAATGGTGGTTCACAATGTATCTTAGTGTCACCTGCACTACAGATAAATCCAGATGGGATCATTTATCGTTTGAATAATGGGTCCCCTTCAGTATTCCCTTTCGGTGGGTTTGCAGTAATGAATTTTCTGTTTTGGTTTGTCCAAAAATATTTTTCTATCACCTTCATTTGTGAAATACAGTTTCACTGGCTACAAAATTACCAGTTGCAAACTATTTTCTTTCAGTGAAGATACTGCTGTCTTATTCTGTGGTTTCTATTTAGTTCTATTTTCTGCTGTTTTTATTAGTGTCCTTCCTTTGAAGGCATGTGTTATTTTTCTCAGGCTGCTTTCAGGGGTTTTGTCCATTTTCACTTTTGTTTATTCCATTGTCGTTTGTTGTGCTCTTTTTTCTTTAAAAAAGTCCTTATTGGTATATGCTTTAGATTGAATATCCAACTTGATTTTGCCATCAGTAGAGGAAATTCTCAGCCTCATCACTACATATTTCTTGTACTCCATTCTTGCTGTTCTGCTAGGATGCAACTTTTAGACCTTTTATAATACATCCTGTTGGCCTCTTTTGTGCTTTTTTCTTTTATCCTTTTTTTTTAGTCTGGATGATTTATCCTAATCTATTTATTTTGCAGTTTAATTATTTAAAATGATTACCTCAATTTAAAATGACCGCTACCTCAAGTTTTATTTTTCCATTTAAGTTTAAGTTAGTCTCAAAATGGATAAAAGAAGGAGAGGTACTTGTATGGGAAAGTGTACTCATATGGAGGCAATAGACAAGTCATGATTTCATAAAGAATACTCGAAGTGTGTACAAGTGTTACCAAACTCAAGGGGTTCACCATTTGGGGTGTTCTATTCAAGAATGAGACACGGTTGTTGTCAGGTAGTTCTATTTAATTGCAGCAAGTCAAGGAGACAGGGAATTCACATGTAAAGCCACTGACGCCATCGGAGGGGTGGCCTCATTATTAAGCGGTGTTGAAGGTCCTCTCTCTTCACTAAGCCTCCTCTGACACTGTCCCATTGGGAAAAGGGAAGGCAGGGAAGTCCAGGCTTCCCATATGTTCTCATTTACATTGCAAAGTGTTCTTGTTACCAGCTAGAGGGGTGACTGTCCCCAAGCCCCAGCTTGGCACCCTGAACACCACCTCTGCGGGGCTGTTGACTCACCTCTTTATAACACCATGAGGGAGAGGAGGCTCCCCACTTGTCATTGCTGGCATAGGTGCAAAAGGGGTCACAGTTTTTTCTCTGGCTTTGGCTGGATTAGAGTGGTTATTGTCTAAAAGTTTTGTCTTGAGAAGGTGCCCCTTTCCTGGTGCTTTGCTAGAGAGAGCGATCTTTTATTGGGGCTTTGCCTGCAGCCAATGCTGTTTCTGGGTTGCTGGACTTTTAGTTGCAAGCCTGGGCTCTAAGAGAAAAACCACCCCAGAAAACACATCACATGTCATTCTTTGAGACCGTGGTCCCCAGTTGGTCTGTCTTTACTCTACATTTCAATTTTCTTCTTTATTTTTAAATATTATATAGCCCAGGATTTTTAGTTGCCTTGGGTGGTAGAACAAAATAAAAGTGTTTCCACTTTATCTTTCTGGAAGCAGAAGTCACTCTCATCCCAGGCTTGGGACGACTACATTTTTCGTATATAATGACTTGGCTATTTTTTTCTTCTAAGATGACTCTTAGTTAAATTTGTCTTGAGAACAATATTAGATATTAAGATTATTAGCTTTTTTGTCCTATATGAACAAATATTTTCTGAAAATTTTAAATTTGACTATCAATTTTATTTATGGTGGTTTTTTTCCAGCCACATAAAATTTGAAACTCTCCATGGGAAAATGTCTGTAATAGTTATCCTGTATGAATTTTTTATTGTTTTGAACTAATGTATTTTATGACCATCTGTAGTTCAATAAATTTTTTAAATAAATTTTCATGAATATTTTTCTAGTTTTTTTCTTTCTTGATTTGTTGGCTTTGGTTTAACTTGTACATTTAATTCTTTAATCCATGTGGAATTTGTGTGTATAACAGAGATAAAGTTATAACTTAATAGTTTGTTTTATGCAAATAGCTAACAAACAATGCTATTATCTTTATTAAATAATTTTTTCTTTCTTTAGAGCCTAGGATTAGATCCCTGTGCTTTGGTTTCTATGAAGTGAGACTGTTTTTTTGTCAGCTTTTTCTGCTTTGAAATTTCTGATAAGGCCACTACTCCATTTAACCAAAGGCCTTAATCTCTTCTCTCTGAGCCCTGCTTTGTCAACAAAGCAGATCCCACCTCCATGGTTCATTTATTTCTAATGTTCACCGATTTTGCCTCTTCCATGGGGTAGCTGACTGCCCAGGATGAAAAAGAGAGACTACATTTATTTTTCTTTCATTAAAAGAATGACATTGCTCATTCTCTTGTAAGTAAAACAGCGTCTGGTGCTCATGCTGGAGGGTGCTGAAGACAACATGGTGGGGGATAGGAGTAGTGAAGAAAAGTCTGTTATCATTCATCAAGATATGAATTCTGGAACCTTATTACATTTTATTTGGCTTTTAACTAATGATGGCATACATACAGTGACTATAAACATTCAGTTATTTCACTGAGGGACAATTGACTTCGGAATAAAACAGCTGTTTTTGAAGCCACCTGGCTTCTGCCATGTGGAAATCAGCTGTCCAAATGAGAGCAAATGAGCATCTTTGAAACCTGTTTCCTTGATCAGTAATATTGGGCTAGAGGCCTAAACATGTTTTCAATTCAGTTTTGTGTATTTGTTTAGCATCCCTTTCTCAGGAAAACTGGCTCAAGATAGAATTGATGAATTTATCTGTGTATCATAAGATTAGATATAAAATATCATTTGTGATAAAGTAGTTCCAAGGTTCAAGTTCTGTCTTGACATTTTTTTTGCTTTTGGATGAACTAACAGAGGTTGACACAAAATATTCTGTGGCTACTATCTAATTTGTCTTCTTAATGGATTTTTCCTCCATTTTGATTCCTTATCCTTTCCAAAAAAATAGTCTGCATTTATGTCTAATTCATCTTCACTAGAAATATTTTGCTTGTTATCTGAATCTTCTGAACAAACGTCCACATAATCTTCATCTTCTAACTCACTTTATTTTCACATTTGACTCTACCATTCTTATCATTGGACTCAGTAACATTCACTGAAGTTCTTCAGCATCTCTTGGATTATCAAATTGATATATTTTTCCAGCCATTTTCAACAGTAAATGAAAAAAAAAAAACCCCTCACAACACTGACTTTAAAGTTCATGAAAAGAAAAAAGAAACTATACCAATACTGACTTCAGAGTTTGCAGTATCTCTCAGATACAATTTACTATCATATACCACACTCCCTTACAAAACACATCCTATAACCAAACTGTTGGCTTAAATGTTATGGCTTAACATTAGTCATGTACAAATGCACAACTAATCATGTCCTTGAACCTATGCACCCAATATACATAATAATATTTAAGAAAAGAGTTTTTGTATCTCTCAGATCAGCTGTGACCTCCACAGGGTTAATAATGAACAGGTCTTACTTTCACATCTTTTTTAAAAAAGTAAAGTCTCTACAACATAATGATGCAAAGAAAAACTGTCTTGAGGATCCCACAGCGTGCACAAGCCTACCCACATGGGAATTGGCACCAGAGGGTCCCAGTTTGCTTGGGGGAAGCAGCAGAAGGGACTGAGGTCCCACGGAAAATGGAGCAACTGCCATTGTTCCCTCTCGACCCCACCTCCACATACAACATCACAACCCAGCAATTGGGGTGCCCCGCCCTGGTGAACACCTAAGGCTCCGCCCCCTACTGTAACAGGTGCAACCAGACCCCCCAAAAAAGAGAGAGAGAGAGAGAGAGATGGCTCAAACAGAAGAACAAATCAAAGCCCCAGAACTCATCCTTTTAAGTGACTGAGAGATAGCCAACCTATCAGATGCACAGTTCAAAACACTGGTGATTAGGAAGCTCACAGAACTGGTTGATTTTGGTCACAAATTAGATGAACAAATGCAGGCTATGATAAGAGAAATGAAGGAAAATGAACAGGGAATCAATAGTGATCGGAAGAAAACTGGGACTCAAAACAATAGAGTGAACCAAAAGAAGAAAGAAACAACCAAACAGGAAAGAATGGAGAAATAAGAATTCAAAAAAATGAGGAGAAGCTTAGGAACCTCCAAGACATCTTTAAATGTTCCAACATCAGAATTATAAGTTTACCAGAAGGGGAAGAGGAAGAGCAAGATATTGAAAACTTATTTGAAAACATAATGAAGGAGAACTTCCCCATTCTGACAAAGAAAATAGACTTCCAGGAAGTCCAGGAAGCTCAGAGAGTCCCCAAAAAATTGGACCCAAGGAGGAACACGCCAAGGCACATCATAATTACATTAGCCAAGGTAAAAATGAAGGAGAGAATCCTAGAAGCAGCAAGAGATAAGGGGACAGTAACCTACAAAGGAGTTCCCATCAGACTGTCAGCTGATTTCTCAAAAGAGACTTTACAGGCAAGAAGGGGCTGGAAAGAAGTATTCCAAGTCATGAAAGGCAAGGACCTACATCCAAGATTGCTCTATCCAGCAAAACTTTCATTTAGAATGGAAGGGCAGATAAAGTGCTTCTCAGATAAGGTCAAGTTAAAGGACTTCATCATCACCAAACCCTTATTTTATGAAATGTTAAAGGGACTTATCTAAGAAGATAAAAAAAAAACATGTGTAGTAAAATGACAGCAAACTCACAATTATTAACAATCACACCTAAAACAAAACCAAAAGAAACTAAGCAAACAACTAGAACAGGAACAGAACCACGGAAATGGAGATCACGTGGAGGGTTATCAACAGGGGAGTGGGGTGGTGAGAGAGGGGGTAAAGGTACAGAGAATAAGTAGCATAGATGGTAGGTAGAAAATAGAGAGAGGGCATGAATAGTATGGGAAATGTAGAAGCTAAAGAACTTAGGACACATGAACTAAAGGGGGGGGGAATGTGGGTGGGAGAGGGTGTTTAGGGTGGAGGGGAGTGAAGGGGGAAATGGGACAACTGTAATAGCATAATCAATAAAATATATTTAAAAAAAGAAAAACTGTCTCACTTGTTGAGTAATTAATGTATGCCAGATAGATTGCAAATATTTCTTAAGTTTTTTTATAGTGTCCCTATGGATTATGAATTATTTTAAATCCTATATTGTGCGGAAGGAAACAAGGGCACAGAGAGGTGCAGCATTTACAGTTGCGTAACTTGTACACAGGAGGGCTGCGCGCAGAACTCAGGTCTGCCCGGCTGCAGATCACGTCCCTCGTTCCTAACCCTGTGCTACTCTCTACAATCAGAGAGGCCGCAACTTAAAGTCAGGATTAATGAACTAAGTCTGTGCTTCATCTTCTGATTCAATTTAACATTTCCAAACATACATAAGGCATCAGTTGTATCCACTGCTGTGATTTACCTCTCTGTGTGTGTGTCTGGTGTACTGAGGTGCCCATAAGACATCTGTTTGACTAGAGAACTGAGGAATATTCTTGGAAAAGAGTCAAGAGGTTGAGAAAAAAGGCAGTCAAGGAAATTGAGACTTACAGTCAGAAGAGAATGCTGTTTTGAAAAAGACACTGGGCTCTGCTACTCAGGGCATCCTGGTCCAGCCTCCTGTGGGCTTATAACTGACACTGAGGGAAGGAGACTTTTCCCCCAAATGACAAGAATTGGAGTAGCCATGCTGTAATAAAATACGGGAGGGAGGCACGTCCTTCCCCCCAGCACTGAAGGTCATGTGCTCCATATTTTATACAGCAAATGTGACTTCCTGTCAGAGGGAGCAGTGACAAGAGAATGTGACAGGAATGTTTGTTAAGTAGTATGAATACAGCGAGCAAAGTAGGAGAATGGGAAAAACTAAGTGGATGTCATGGATACCTGCTGGGAATTTTTGTGAGTGCACAGCAAACATCTTATGAAATGGGCTGGGTTCTCTATTTGGAGCTGGCAAAGGCAGGGAAATCTAATATATACATTAATTTGGTCAA
Source organism: Tonatia bakeri (assembly GCA_004024845.1). Lineage (NCBI taxonomy): Eukaryota > Metazoa > Chordata > Mammalia > Chiroptera > Phyllostomidae > Tonatia > Tonatia bakeri. The sequence continues at coordinate 79,858 of PVIA01003440.1, read as the reverse complement.
ATTTGAAAGTTTGCTTTTAACCAAATAATAGGTGATAATTTTGCTTTTCAGAACTAGAGTTCAGAATAATCACTTGCTTTTATTAGGGTGAAGTTAGGTCCAGCCAATGTTTCCATTTCAGCAAGTGTTTTTAATTGAATGTACGATTTGGGGTACTTCAAAAGTCCTGGAGTCATCTGAATTACTATTTACCTATTTCGGATGACCTTATTTCACTAAATTAATTACATCTATCTCTATATTCAGGTAGAATTTGCTTTTATTATGTACAACTTTGTAAGTGACCAGAACATTTGCCTTTATATCTCTCAATGTTGGACTAGGCAATGTGAAAGAAAGGGATATATTATCTAATAAGACTGCTATTTGGATGGGGAAATAGGCCATCTTTTCTTCCATTATTTTCCAGAAGGGATTTTATTTCTTCAAACTTTTAGGTCTTTTCTTTTTGCTTAGTTGTGAGGTCAGTTCTTGCTTTTTAAAGGAACTAAAGGAAAGAAAAGGAAGCTATATTTAATCTGATATCAAAAGTAGTTACTATGATCCTACTTACACAGCTACTGTTTTGATATTAAATATTTTTTTTACTTTTCAGTTACAGCTGACATACAGCTTATACTACTTTCAGGTGCACAACCCAGTGAGACAATTTATAACTTACTAAGTGATCACCCCAATAAATCCAGTACCCATCTGACACCATACACAGTTATTACAACATTATTGAGTACATTCCCTATGCTGTGCTTTACATCTCCACGACTATTCAGTAACTACCAACTTGTACTTTTTAATCTCTTCACCTTTTTCACCTCTCTCCCTAACTCCCTGTCATCTTTGAGAAGACCCTTAAACATTTCTTGTGTACTGGTTTGGTGGTGGTGATGAACTTCTTTAACTTTTTCTTGTTTGGGAAATTCTTTATCTGTCCTTTGATCATAAATGATAACCTTGCTGGTTAGAGTGATCTTGGCAGTAGGTGTCTGCATTTCGTCACTTTGAATATTTCTTGCCAGTCCCTTCAGGCCTTCTAAGTGTCTGTTGAGAATTTGGCTTACAGGAGCTCCCTTGTAGATGACTAACTGGTTTTCTCTTTCTTGTTCTAAGATTCCCTCTGTCTTTAACTTTTGGCATAGTAATTTTGATGTATCTTGGTGTGGGCCTATTGGGGTTCATCTTGTTTGAAACTCTCTGCACTTCCTGGACTTGTGTGTCTATGTCTTTCTCCAAGTTAGGAAAGTTTTCTGTCTTTTTTTTTTTTAAACATAGGTTTTCAATTCCTTGCTCTCTCTCCCCTTCAGGCACCCTGCTGATACAAATGTTGGTATACTTAATGTTGTCCCAGAGGCTCCTTATACTGTCTTCATTTCGGGGGGATTATTTTTGCTGTTCTGGTTGTGTGTTTTTTGCTTCTTTACATGGCAAATCTCTGATTTGATCCTCGGCTTCCTCTACTGCACTGTTGATGATCTGTAATGTATTCTTCATTTCTGACTGGCTCTATTTTTGTTTTCTAGTTTGGTTTTTATATTTTCTATCTTTTTGTTGAAGTTCTCACTAAGTTCCTCTACTCATCCCCTAAGTTCTCTGAGCATTCTTACACGAGTGTTTTGTACTCTTCATCTGGTAGATCGCTTGTCTCCATTTTGTTTAGTTCTTATTCTTGAGTTTTGCTATGTTCTTTCAGTTGGGACATGTTTCTCTGTCTCCTCATTTTGACAGCCTCCATGTGTTGGTTCTAAGCTGGGCACCGCAGGTACACCCCCAGTATGGGCTACGTGTACCATTCTGTGCAGTTGGGATTTGATTGCTGTTGGTGTATCAATGGGAGGTATTTTCCTCCTGGTCAATTGGCTGCAACCACTGTGGAGGAGCAGCTGTGTAAGGGCTTACTTTATGCAGCAAGACTTAATTCAGTGGGGCAATGGTGCCCGCTGAGTCTTCCCCTTGAGTGTGTGGCTTCTGAAGGTGGCTCTGAGGCCTCCTGGAGGTGCAGACAGACGTCAGCCATTACCTGTATCATGTCTGGATTCACCTAGCATGAGCTACACACTGATCTGCTGATGGCTGTACTTGAACAAGACTTGGTGGTACCCAGGAGAGGACAAGCTTCCACCAAGGCCAGTTGCCATAAGTGCTGGGCCTGGGTCCACTTTGCAAGAGGTATGGGCATGCTCTTGTTTGAGAGATTTTAGGAAAGTGTAAAGTATGAACCAAGATAAGCCCTTCAAAAGGAAAAGCCACTGGAAACAGCTTGGGTAGGCCTGAAAGTTGGATGGGGTGGGCCTCAGGGAATCACTGGGATGGGGCAAACAGTCTGAGCCAAGTTTATGTAGTCTCAGATATGGTGCTTACCTGCCAGCTCTGGGGTTTGGAATGCTCAAAAAAGGAACAATGGCCTCTGTTAGCACTTCAGTCTGGGAGAAAGCTGATCTTCTAGCCCTCATCCTGATACCACACAATTCAGTTCCTCCCCATATGTCTGTGGTGTCTTTTGAGCTGATGCTCAGCACTAGAGCTCAGAGCAAGTGAGTTTGTGTGTACGAGCACTTTTAGAGAAATTTCCTGGAACTCCAGAAGCCCTGTGTCTGCCTCAGCCACAATCCCTGCTGGTTTTCACAGCCCAAAGTTATGCTGCCTGATTTTTAGCTGCCACACATGTATGTGGGACCAGCCCATTCCCCATCTCTGCCTCTTGTACCAGGTTTGATGTGGCTTCTTTAGATTCTTAGTTACAGGACTTACATTTAGCCACATTTTAGGTGGTCCTAAATGATGATTGTTCTATAGTTTAGTTGTGATTCTGATGTGGCTGTGGGAGGATTCAAGTAACATGTTTACCTATACCACTATCTTGACTGGACCTCACATGCTCAGGTTTTCATAGACCATTAACTATAAGAAAATACGGGAAGACATATTCAAGCACAAATATTTAAACAAGAAACTATAGGGAGAGAAGATATAGAATCATTTATTCTGTTTAGAGCTAGAAAGCACTTTGGGGAGGCAGAATGAGTTGTAGTTTTGTGTGGGTTGTGGAGATAGTGCATTGGTTCAAATTCAGGCTTCACATCTTATTATTTGTCTCAATTTTCTTTTTTTTTAATTTTTTTTAAAAGATTTTATTTATTTAGTTTTAGAGAGGGAAGGGAGGGAGGGAGAGAGAGAGAGAGAAACATCAGTGTGCGGTTGCTGGGGGACATGGCCTGCAACCTAGGCATGTGTCCTGACTGGGAATCGAACCTGCGATGCCTGGTTCGCAGCCCGCACTCAATCCACTGAGCTACACCAGCCAGGGTCTATTTGTCTCAATTTTCCTCATCCTTACAATGGGGTTAATATTAGCAGGACCTGGTAGAGCTGCTGTACCTGACACATAATAAGCTTTTAGTAAGTATGAACTATTACTTTTGACTTCGAGGCTTTCATCATCCTGACAGGGAAGCCAATTCAGAAGGATAAACCAACTTCATAGAGCTGGGACTACAATTCTCATTTCCTGATCCTCATCCACCCAAGAAGGCACGTGCTAAAGGTCCTTGGGGCAAATTCTCCCACTGGGGAAAATGAATTATGTTACTAAAAGGAAAAAAAAAACTGTCAGATCTATCAATTAACATAAAGTATGTCTGATTTCGAGGCATCTGAAAAACTAGAATAGATAATTCTTTGAAAATGAGGGATATTTTTTTGCACATGCATCTTTCTGTTTCACAACTAAAAAAAAATCAAAGTGAAAATCAAACTTACATTGACCATATAGACTATAGATAAGAGCATAAAATATGCATTACCAATGAAGATGCCTTTATGCCTCCTGCAACTACTCAATATACTATGCTATTTCTGTCAACAAAGTTATCAGGTTCTGGGTAAATAATTCCACCCAGATTTTGGGGGTAACACTATTTAATTTCATTGTAATCTTTTCACCAAAACCAATGCACTATAAAATATGGCTTAGAGTTTAAATTGACATAAATCTTTTTAATAACCAGGAGGCAAAAAATCAGTATTTTAGACTATATCCACTTTATATACTTTATTTTTAAAATTTGGATTATAAAGACAGAGATCATTCTTCCTGTTCAGCAAGTATGTGTAGATCATTCTTTCTATATACACCATCATTTCTTTAAGAAAACAGAACATGCTGTATGAATAGACCTTTCCATGGGGCCTCAATTTTAATTTTCCAAAGTTTAGAGAAGCAACATCCATCAAGTTCCTTCAACTGCTGAGAATAATGCTGTTTTTGTCACACACGGGGTCTATTTTGAGCTCCAACACACACCGAGACGGGAGACTATGGACTTGCAGACCTGTCAGCACAATGCCCCATTACAAATTGTCCCTTTAGCAAGATGACTTCATTTTAGCAGCCTGCTCTGGTTTCTACATTCTTCCAGGTTTCACAGTTTAGTGCAGTCAAACAAGGTGATGGCATTTTTAAGGCTCTCCATTTTATTGGTCTATGAATTAAGGTAGGTGGCCAGGTGCTATTTCAGGGTTTTGTCTGGCAACCTGGTGCTAAATTTGAGTACACTGGGTCTAAGGGGGTTGTGGCTGTATTTTTAAACACTGGGAACATAAATATTGGCATTTATGGAAATGGCAGCTATAACAGGAAGTGATTTCATATGTCATTAGTTGAAATTAGATTATAGGAAGCTCTAACTTTAATCTGAAAGATCATTAAAACCTGGGATATATTATTTCTCAAGAAGTATTTATTAGAGTCCAAGCAATGCCTATTTGCATTTGAGTCTTCTCTTATTGGATGCTGATAAAGCCCCTGCACTTTAATTATTTCACATTACTTGCACCTTTTCTAATTTCCTATGAAGACATAATTATTTATGAAACAGATACATACCATTGCCCATAAGAAGCTATGCCTCTTTTTTAAGTTGTATCATTTGCCCAGGAGTAAACTTTGCCAATGGACTATGAGAAGAAAGTCTGATAGGTAAAGATAAGTAAGATAAGTTATAAAATAGACACCTGAAGTCATAAGACCTGAACTCCCAGCACCAATAAGAGCATATGGACAAAGAGAAATTGTTTAGCTTACTTTATCTTTCATTTCCTTCCTCTAAAATAACAGCAATGGAAGCATCTATTGGAGCTGGAGGGTATTAAATGAGACAATGCATGCGAAGAACAAACAACTAATATTCCTGTCCTTCTTCTCTGACCAATACTCTGCCAAATCCTTTGTGAATGTGCCTTGTGTTTTGCAAAACAATATATAGATAAAATATATAAATCTGGACTTATGTACATAATTCAAAATGTATATGACTAACTGTAATTAAAATCTAAGTGATCGAATGTATAGATATTGTTGTTTTTTTATTGTTCTGTACTTCAGCTCAGTGATTTTAGAATTTTTTCTTAACTTTAGTCATGAAACTCTTTACAACTTTGTAGAGTTCTCAGCTTTGTTCACTGAATTCAGTGAAACACATTCTGGGTGGGAATACATTTTCGAAAGCAGAACTGGCCCTAAGTATCCACAGAAAGGTCATTCACTTCTGTACCCCGCTCTGTCCTAGGTGGGTGTGCAGTTGCCCATGTTTTGCAGATTTTAAATTTAAACAGGTCAAAAAGCAACAAAATGTGGACAGTTTTAAAGCAGGCTCTTAGTAATGTAAAAATCAAATTGCCTGTGGTTTTCCAACAATTTTTGTAAATGAGTGAATTAAATTTTTGAGACTTCACAACCTTGCTTTAATAATTGAAAAAATGCAGCAAAATCAAAGTTTAAGTCAATTTTTAAAAAGAAATTTTAGGACATTAGTCCCTATAAATGAAAGACCCAGAAACTCTAAATATTTATGAAATGTTCCTATTCATTGAAAGTAGGGTTGATTCAGAAGACATTTATCAATATGGTAAAACTTGATATTCTCTGAGCTTCTGGTTATTCTTCTAAACCTATTTGTAGGCTGAGAGAGTCTTATTTCTTGGTTTTACAAATAATTCATGCATTTGTAATGTTAAATTTTCATCTTCAGTTCAGTCTCTCTCCTGCTATTTATATCTAACATCCTAGTCTATCTGCTCATACTTTTTAAAAATGAAGTTTTCCAGATTTCATAGTTACTAATAGGAATCAGAAATCTTGCCATTTAAATCTTTGGCAAGTGGCAAAAGACCAATTTGATCAAAATAATTTGTTTTAAAGGTGAAGTCTAAATGAGGACCAGCTTTCTCTTTTCTGATTCATTAGAAAAGCACAAAATAGAGAATAACCCAATATTTTGTTATTTTTACTTTCATTGGAAATAAAATAATTGTAATTTTTAAATTTATCTATCTATGTATTTATTTAAGATTTTCTTTATTTTTAGAGAGAGGAGAATGGAGGGAGAAAGAGAGGTAGAGAAAAATCAATGTGTGAGAGAAACATCTACTAGTTGCCTCTTGCACATCCCCAACTGGGGACCTGGCCCACAACCCAGGCATGTGCCTTGACTAGGAATCCAACCAGTGACCTTTTGGTTCGGAGGCTGGAGCTCAATCCAGTGAGCCACAACAGCCAGGGCAAAATAATACTCATTTTATTTTATTTTTATATTTTTAAAGATTTTTACTTATTTATTTTTAGAAAGAGGGAAGGGAGAGAAACATCAATGTGTGAGAGAAACATTAACTGCCTCTTGCACACACCCCAACTGGGGACTTGACCTGCAACCCAGGTATGTGCCCTGACCAGCAGTAGAACTGGTGACCTTTTTTTTGGTTCACAGGCCAGTGCTTAATCCACTGAGTCACACCAGCCAGGGCTAATTCTCATTTTAAATAATAAATAAATCTAGGGTAATTAAAGTATGTTATAACATTACATTTATACAGGAATAAAACTAGTATGAAGGAAGTTGCCAATAGAGAATGTGTTTTAGATTTGTACTTTTCTGGGCAATATCTCTAGGTAAGTAGTGGCTGCTTAGATTAATAAATTTAATATTTAATTTATTCAGCTAATGTATTATGTAAATTGATAATGGATTTGTTGAACAAATAATTCAATAAACAAATGCTTAATGTGAAATGGTTGGGATGCAGAATTTTGGCCCTCTCTTCCCTACCTGTTCCCTGGAAACAGAGAATCCATGGGGGCACTGTGAAACCCTAGCGAAGGTGAGGCTGAGCATCCTGGCTGATCTGTGTTGCACTGTGATGTAAATAAGAAGGAAACACGCATTACATTGAACCACTAAGACATTGGGTGGGCTAGATACTGCACCCAGCCTATCATGGATAATATGACTACTCCCAAAAGTTGAGGTTAAGAGTAAATAAAGATACTACTTAATGCACAGGCACAAAAGCTCATGCAGTATAAATACTATATCCAAACATTCCCTGTTCTCTCCTTTCTGTATCTTAGTGACAACACCCAAGAAGTGGAAGGATAATAAGCAATTCATATTTATAATAATAAATAGCATTATTTATTTTGTTCAAGTCACTGTGCCAAGCATGACTAGATGAGTTGGGGGACATGAGCTGACATGCATGAAAGTCACATGCTTAAAAAGACTTATTGATGAGTAACTTAATAAATAGTTTAGGGCAAGAAGCTTCTCTCACTCATGTTCATATCTATACAGTCTAGCAGAGGAGCAGCTGTATTAGGTAGACAGTGATGTCTGCTGAGCACGAGTGAAATAATGAGTGAAAGATAGAGTGTAGAGTTATTTCTACCCTAATGCAGCTTCAAGAAATTTACATGAGAAGATACTCTCTCCCCTTTTAACATTAAAACTATATGTACTTCTCAAATTAAGGGAAAATGCATTCTTGTTCTTCACTAGTATCTGTTAGAACTGTGGTCTTTTTAGGTATTTTTTTCTATAGGATCAATCACCTTCCAGATGTACTGTTTGGTATCACAAGGGGAACATTCATCTCCATGTGCTTCTAAGTCTCTCTTATATGATTCATACCGAATTTCAGTCCAAGCACCTTTGAAAAAATAAAAAACAAACAACCCCCGAGGTGCTCGAGTCCATGCAGTTCCAATGCACCATATAAACTGCAGCAAACCAGATGCGGAGAAGTCCAGGATAAATAGCCCCTTTAAAACACTGAGCTGCCAACAGAATTGAGATTCCACTTTTAAATGATTTTCTGCAAAGTAAACATTTTTCAAACTTGATCTTTGTGCAATATTTTGCTGGCATTTTTCAAGCTAGCAACAACCTGCACATGTTCCTTTTGTAAAGAAGGGTTTAATACGCTGTGGTGTCACCAAGTCCCTGTGAGCTAATCTGTTCTAAAGACAACATCAGTACATCAATACAACACAGCTTAACCTTCAACTAACCTTCTTCTGTTTGCTTTCCACATCCCCACTGCGGCTCTCAGCCAAAATGTTCCTTCAATTCTGGTTTCATTTCTCTCTGGGCGGAAAAAATGTGCATATAAACTATGTTGCTATTGTATATCAGAGGAAAGACAACATTCACACAATCCAGCACACACACACACACACACACACGCACGCACACCTTGTTCCCTGTCTTAGGAAATATGAAATCACTTCAGGGAGGCAGAATGCCTAAGACAGAACTCCACCTTAAAGTGAAGTCCCAAAAAAGAAATGGTGAAAAACTAGGACAAAACCAGATCCAGCTTTTTGTGTTTTGGCTCAAGTCTGTTTATTTCTTCTTCTGAAAGGTTTCTGGCTCCAACTCCCTTTTCCACATGAGCAAACGTATGACAGTGCTTGGTGACGGTGCCATCCAGCTCTTATCTTCATTTCATCCGTTATTTCTCCTTTGGCTCTGTGTCTCTCCCAGACTTAAAATAGAATAGAAGCACTTCTAGTGTTTCTTCATTTGTTGAGCTCTCAAATTTAATTAATTTTGTCTACGTTTGAACATGCTAGAACTGGATCCTCCTCTGTGATAAGATGACATTTTCCCCCATCTACTCCTGAACCCAAATCATGAGACACTTGAATGCTGAAATATAGTTTGAAATTTTAGTGTAAAAAAGAGAAGATTCTATGTATTTTATTTTTAGAGGATCAATTTAATCAGCTAGGTGGTTTGCTGACTATTGAGGTCAAATTCCCCTATCTTACATAATCATGTATGGCCACAGGCCTGATTATTTAGCTGTCAAAAGGTGGAGAGAATAAAGAGAATATGAGCCAAGTGAACTTCATAATTTCTCTACAAAATTTATCTCAAGGCAAAAAGAATTAATGGGCAATAGAAACTATTTTGTTAAGGAAAAGCTTAATATATTTAGCATAGGATAATACTGTCCTATCACTAGCATCTTAGTTTAAAAATGCCTCAAAGCCAGGACATTCTTAAAATTTAGCACATTATAAATTCCTCATTGATGTTTTGCAAATAGAGAAGCAATTGGATAATGTCTTAAATACCATTTTATCTGATCAGAATGGTCGAAAATGAATTACAGCATTCAATTTCTGAAGTCTTTATGATTACAAATAAGAATTATGCTAAGTTCAGGACAATTTGCATTACTACTATTTTATTAAATTCTAATACTTTAAAAATGGATAGTGCAGATATTATCAGTGGTGATGTGTTTTTGGAGAAAAAGAAAGAGATATCTGATGTTACCAATTGAATTGTGATCTTCAGAAATTCACATTGAAGTCATAATCCCCAGTACCTCAGAAATGTGACACTATTTGAAGATAGGATTTTTTTGAAGATAATTAATTAAGTCCTACTGAGATATGATCTAATCCAATATAACTGCTGTCCCCATAAAAGGAGAAAATTTGGACACAGATATGTACACGGGAAGAATGCATGAGATAAAAGCAGACACCTACAATCCAAGGAATGTCAGACTGTTAGCAAACCACATTAGCTAGGGAAGGATCACGGAACAGATTGTCCCTCACCACCCTCTTGCAGGAGTGACCAACCCTTTTGGAGTCTCTGGGCCACACTGGAAGAAGAGTTGTCTTAGGTCACATATTAAATACACAAATGCTAACAAAAACTAATGAGCAAAAAAAACTGTTTTAAGTACATTTACAATTTTGTGTTGGGCTGCATTCATAGTCCTTCTGGGTCGCATGCAACCCATGGGCCATGGGTTGGACACCCCCGCAAGAACTAATCAGGCTGATGTCTTGGACTTCCAGCCTCCAGAACTGTGAACCAGTAAATCTCTGTTGTTGAAGTTGTGGTATTTTGTTACAGGAGCCTTAAGCAAACTTAAATGCCTGACAAAGATTGTCTCTTTTATTGATATTTTCCTGACTTTCAACATCTGGATGAATTGAAGTTTAAACATCTAAGTCAGTGATTTTGTATCAGAGCTATTCGTGAAATTTTTTTTGAAACAAAAAGCATTAGGCAAAACCGCAAAACCTACTGAATCAGAATCGCTGGTATGGAGGTCAGAAGTTGATATTCATAAAAAGTTCCATTGGGCAACTGATGTGCACCTTGCTTTGACACATGGGTGGCCCCCACAGTTCTGGAAGTGCTGTTCATTCCTTATTTTGGAAGAGGGTGCTCTCATTTTTTCAGTCATGAGAGCTTCAGGGCAGTAATTTCAACCTTGACTACACATTAGATGCATCTGGTGAGCTTTTTAAAACCACAATTGCAGGCTGTACTCAGATCAAATAAAAAAAGAATCTCTGGGGCCCAGAGATTGGCATTTTTAAACTTCCATGTGGTTGCAATGTGTACTTAGAACTGAGAACCTTAGGTGTAAGTTTAAGAAGTAAACTTGTGGGCAATGACTAATCAGCTAATTAACATTGTCAAAGATCAGACAACTCCATGTAATCTAAGTAAATCAACTGACACCTCAAAACTTCCCCAGCTGATACTTTTCTCCTTTGCTCTCCATTTCTTTTTTTCTGTATCCTTTTTGATTTCTCTCTCACCATTCTACTTTATCTCTCTTGGTCAGTCAATTCTTTTCCTTTCATTCTCATACTATATAACCTCTTTTCCAACATTACCTTAAAGAAACATGAGACCAAAATTATTTCCATGTATTATATTTCTGAGTCAAATGTTATCCTCCCTGATCTTATTCTGGTAATTGCTTGAGCTAAAATATTTTATATTTCCTTAAGAAATAACATCATCTGGAAGTTCTGGCCAAGATGGAGGCGTAGGTAGAAAGGCTTTGCTTCCTTGCATAACCAAAAGAAGGATAACAACCAATCTAAAAACAATAAATAACCAGAAGTGCCAGAAAATCAAGCTGCATGGAACTCTGACAACCAAGGAATTAAAGAAACATTCATCCAGACTGGTAGGAGGGACAGAGACAAGCAGCAGAGCGGAGAGGATGGAGAAGACGAGCTGCAAGTCTTCGGACTGTGTGGGCAATGCAGGCTGGCTGAGAGGACTCTCGTCAAGGCAGCAGACTGCCCAGGTAAGGTGGAGTGGGGCTGGCTGAACGGGAAACTAAAGACTCAAAGCCAGCTATAAACTACTGCAGGGGGTTGCCACGGCGGGAGAAACTCCCAGTCGCACATGAGTTTGTTGGAAAGTGGAACTAGAGCGCAGAGCAGGTGGGCGGCATCATTTCCTCTCTGACCCCTCCTCCACATACAGCACCATGATGCAGCAAAGAGGGTTGCCTCACCTGGGTGAACACCTAAGACCCTGCCCCTTACAACATAACAGGTGCACAGAGACAAAGAAATAAGGTCTAAATGAAAGAACAGATCAAAACTCCAGCAAAAGAGCTTGGCAATGAGTAGATAGCCAAACTATCTGATGCAGAGTTCAAAGCACTGGTAATCAGGATGCTCCCAGAACCAATTGAGCTCAGTTGCAAAATAAAGGAAAAAATGAAGGCTACCCAAAGTGAAATAAAGTAAAATATACAGGGAATCAACAGTGAAGGGAAGGAAACTTGGACTCAAGTCAATTATTTGGAACCTCAAAAAAAAAAGAAAGAAAGAAACATCCAACCAGAAGAGAATAAAGAAAGAAGAATTTAAAAAAAATGAAGAGAGACTTAGGAAACTCTGGGACGACTTTAAATGCTCTAACATCAGAATCATATGGGTGCCAAAAGGAGAAGAACACGAGCAAGAAGTTGAAAACTTATCTGAACAAATAATGAAGGAAACCTTCCCCAATCTTGTGAAAGAAATAGACTTGCAGGAAGTCCAGGAAGCCCAGAGGGTCCCAAAGAAGTTGGACCCAAAGAGGAATACACCAAAGTACATCATCATTAAGTTATCCAAGATTAAAGATAAGGAGAGAATCTCAAAAGCAGCAAGAGGAAAGGAGGGAATTGCATAAAAAGGAATGCCCATAAGACTATCAGTTGATTTCTCAAAAGAAATCTTACAGGCATGAAGAGGCTGGTAAGAAGTATTCAAAGTCATGAACGGCAAGAACCTACATCCAAGATTACTCTATCCAGCAAAGCTATCATTTAGAATGGAAGGGCAGATAAAGTGCTTCCTAGATTAACGTAAAGTTGAAGAAGTTCGTCATTACCAAGACCTTATTATATGAAATACTAAAGGGACTTATCTAAGGAAAAGAAGATAAAAAACTATGAATAGTAAAATGACAACAAGCTCACAGCTATAAGCAACTGAACCTAAAAAAAAACAAACAAACACAAATCAAACTAAGCAAACAACTAGAACAGGAAAAGAATCACAGAAATGGAGATCACATCGAGGGTTGCCAGTGGGGAGGCAGAGAGGAGAGAATGGGAGAAAAGGTACAGGAAATAAGAAGAATAAATGGTAGGTATGAAATAGACAGTGGGAGGTTAAGAATAGTATAGGAAATGGAGAAGCCAAAGAACTTACATGTGTGACCCATGGGCATGAACTGGAGGGTGGGGGGCATGTGGGTGAGAGTGGGTGTGCAGGGTGGACAGAAATAAAGGAGGGAAAATGGGACAATAGTAACAGCATAATCATAAAATATATTTAAAGCAAAGAAATAACATAATCTAAACAAAAAAATGCTTTTTCATACATTTTTCTAAATACATACATTTCTCCCTCTCCATCCTCTTCCCCCTGCCCTACCCTTGCCCTGAACGAGTGATGTGGATATTCAGTATGCTTAGGCTATTTCAGAATGCTGTTGGATTAAATGTCAGGCCTCTGACATTCAAGAGCTGAGGGGCATAAGAGGGGTGATGGTGACAGTGTTTTTCCATTCCTAGGTTTATTTCCCAGTGCAGCTGTGAAGAACCGGCAAGTCTTCCTGCGGAGTATCAGAACAGCTGCTGCTACAAGGCAGCAGAAAGTACCAAGCATCGCACTCAGAGAAGGTGTTGAGAGGATAACAATGAGTTGTCTCACCACTGATGGAACTTTGAATGGTGCCAAGAGTTAAGAACTGCCAACAAAGCTATGACTGTGAACAGCAGATAAACTTATTTTGGGTTGACTTTAATTCCCTGGGATCCTCTTCTAGGAAAACTTGAGTCCTCATTTTCTCAGGACTAATGGCTTCATTTTCTTTTTCCTTCTGCTATTGCCTTGCAAAGGAACAAGATCTGTTTTACTTGGGCCCTAGCTGGATCACAGAACTCCCTAGTTACTCCAGAGAATGTAATGCAGACGTGAAACAAGCCAAAATTAACTGCATATAAGGTCGAGCAGAAAAATAATGTCTATTTGCCACCCATTCTAAGCTTTTCTTTTTAAATTTTTTCCTTTTTAAGAAAAATTTTGAATTCCCTTTCCCATTTTCTTTCCTTTTTCTTCTTTTGTCCTCACAATTGTAGTAAAAATACAGCTTTTTAAAAGCCTCCTGTTTTGTGGATCTGTTTGAACAAATAAATCAAAGTTCATTGAAGTTTTTCAAAAACTAGCCATCTAGAAGTACCTGCTAGAACACAGGACTAGAAAACATTGGCCCAGATGATTGTCACATCATTAGCTGACCACACTTTTTGAAAGTTCACCAACTAATCAGGATTTTATCCAAAATGTCCAGTTGGTTTTTTTTTTTTTTTTTTTTTTTTTTTTTTTTTTTTTTTTTTTTTTTTTTTTTTTTTTTTTTTTTTTTTTAGATAGTCATGGCTTATTTTGCAGGGAAAATGCTCATAGTTTGATCCAAGTTTTTCTTCTTGCTTCATGATAGGTGCTGCTTCTATCTATTTGTAAGTTTTCTTATGAAAGATGCAACACAAAGTTGCAATTCTGAAAGTAAAAAAGTCAGCAACTCAGTCAAGTGTTAAATGATGACATTATATTTGATAAAAAGGACTATGGAAAAACACAATGCATCAGTGTCTCCCTGCCGGGCCCCACCCAACACACAGACAAATAGGCACCAATCGTTAACTCAGTGGGTGTATTAAGTTTCTTGGGGCTGCTGTAGCAAATTCCTATAAACAGGGTAGCTTAAAACAACAGAATTTATTCTCACAGTTCTGGGGGATAGAAGCCTGAAATCCAGGTGTCAACAGAGCTGGTCCCTTCTCAGAGCTCTGAGGGAGAATCTCTTTCTTAGCTAGTGATGCTAATGACCAGCATCCATTGCTGTTCCTGAACTTGTGGACGCATCACTCCCATCTCTGCCTCCATCATCACAGTGTTCTCTCTGTGGGTCCTTGTAACCAAATTTCCCTCTTCTTAAAGGGACACCAGCCACATTGGATCGGGCCCACCCTAATGACCTCGTAAGTCTTCAAAGACTCCATTTCCAAATAAGATCACATTCACAGGTACCAGGGTGGGGCTTTAGAATTACATTTTTGAGGGACACAATTAAAATTGTAATAGTAGGTTTTAGGAGCCTTCTGTGTGTGTCCTTATGCAACAGCTAAATTTCAATGTTAGAAAAATGAACATTTTGGCAAAGAGAACTGTAAGTTTGTATGCAGTGTGTATGTTATATGCTTACAAATTATTTCTGCCTACTTAAAATTATTTTGTGTTATGTTGGTTCTAATCCTAATTCTCACTTTCTGTAAATTCTATTTTTATTATTTATTTTTGTGGAGGTGAAATTCATTTACTGTTTCATTTATTCATTCATTCATTTAAGGTAGAGAAAATAATGTAATGAAAGTACACTTATTTATCATCGAATTAACTTCAACACATGTTTAATCCTGTTACTTGAACACCTCTCACCTACTTTCTACATCTCTCCAAATTTTTTGAGACAAATCTTAGACATCAAATTATTTCATCCCTAATATTCCAACATGTGTCTCTGAATATTAAATATAGCCACAATGCTTTTACCCCTCTTACAAATCTAACAATTAATTACTATTATTAAAATAGTATTCAAATTTTGATTTTCATACACATTTCATCATGGTTTGTTTAAATCAGCAGAAAATATACTAAATATATTGTAATTAGTTGATATTTGTATTGACTCTTTTTAAATTTATGAGTTTGATTTAGGTCATTAGTGCAGTAGCACTGTGGTGGTCACCGCCACCGTCCCTGTGAGGCAGAGAGATTGCCCCAGAATGACAACTGCACAGCTTCCTTCTGCTGACGTGACACAGCACTTGGTGCTGGAACTGCCTTACATTCTGAGACAAGCCCCTTATCGCATCATGGACTGATACCAAACTGCTCCCAAACTTTTTGCTTTGGGGACCACACTTAGAGAAGCACTGTGTTAGAGTATACCACTGTTTGGGTGCTGTTCACTGTACCCCCAGAATGTCATTTAACATGTCCCTCGGTCTCATAGTTCTTGTAGGCCATCCAATACCTTGATCAGATTCAGAATTAATTTTTGGCAAGACAACTTCCTACGTGGTATTGTGTATACTTCCACCAGCAGGCATGAAATTCTGATTATATCGATTGTGGCACTAACTGCTAGTTAGTAATTATTTCTTAGATTTACTACTTCATAAGTGATGGCAAATTAGAGTAGCCTAATTTTATTGTTCCTTCTTCATTTATTAGCTGGGATGTTTCTGTGTTGATCACCTTTTTTTTACATACTTCTAGGTTACTTTGGGGTAGAGTTCATACAGAAAAGTCAGGTAAATCCTTGTTTGTTTTCTTTTATAACCAGTTTTCAAGATATTGAGATGGCTTATTCAACATCCTCTGAAGGTGATCTATGAAGGCAGTGATGGATATGTGTGTGTGCATGTGTCTGATGAATTATGGATTTAAACATATTAAGTGTTTTAATACACTACACTTCTTGTTATGGATCCTAAAATTATCCCATCTTTGGTCAGTGGGAGCCTAATGAACTTGATTTCTGAGTCCTTTTGATATACCCTTGAGTGATCCCTTCATTTCTGGGGCAACATAATACCCCAGGTTCATCTGTGTATTTGTTCTGCCTTACCTGAAATCAGTCAGGTCTCTAAGGAGTGTTGGTCCTCTTATGGCCTCTACCTTTTGACTGAATGTTTATAGGATTGTTCTGGGATTCAACTGCTCATTAGATACTATTTTCAACCTTTTTCTATATTTTATAAAGAACATCTTTTTTTCTGAAATAAAGATTACTGTAGATGCAACAGAGCCATGATAGTCTGTGAACTGCTCAGATAAAACCCAGATGGTTCATCATAATAACCACAATAAAATTTAGTTTTAAAATTTAATAAAGGGAACTTAATGATGAAGTTGCTGTGGTCCCTAAGGGTACATTTTGGATCCTCATCTGCCCATATATACTACTCAAGGTATAGCTGAATGCCTATGAGATGCAAATCTTTAGCTATGACAGTAGATCCAACAGTAAATTTCCCCACCCAGATTCAGCCAATAGTCTTTCAACAAACTAGTGCAAGCCAATTATTTTTAAAATCACAATTTGGAGACAGGCTTAAGGAAGTCCTGGTTTCAAATAATGTTAGTTCCAGATTCATACATTTATTTCTTCTTTCAACATATTTATTGCATGTTCCTTAAGTGTGTAGGGATCTGGATATTCAGAGATAAAGATAAGGAGCCTATTATCCAATCACTGATACTATATAGAGAGACTAAGTTTCAACAGTACCTAAGATTTACATATCACAATCTAAGCAGCATAAAGGAAAATCATTTATTCTTTTGACTACGTAGTCAAATGTATAATATGTTATAATTTTCTTATTTTTGATTGTCACTGTTCGAATATTTTGAAGTAAAAAAAATCAGATTAGTATAAAAGAGTATATATTTTAATGGAAACAACCATTAAACCTTCAAACCTTAGGTTGAAGAAGGAAATATTGGGTCTTGATCTGCTAAAACTGTGAGACCTTTAAATGCAAAGTGCCAGACATCTGGTAACTACAGCCTCAGGGCCACAGCAATAAGCAGGCAAGAAACAGGACGATGTCATTCTTACAAATCCTGACTTCAGACTTGACGCAAAGCCAACATGTTTCAGCACTTGGCAATGTTATTTTATTGGCACATGCCAAATAATTCTAATTTATGTCCATGTAATCCTACATCTTGAGATTCAGCTTTGCAACAAACAATGGAATTCAATACAATGACAATGTTCATATGAGAGCCAAGTGAAATGAGAACTCAGCTTTTATGTTGAGCTTCAGGAGTCAGAGGGAGGATCATAAAGTATTTAAGGGTTTTGGTTGTTTTACTAATTCTGTAGCTTGCGAGTGCACTTATATCTTTACTATATTTAGAACTTTTTTTGCCTTAAATAACCAAGGACACAACCCATATACATTAAAAAGATAAAATGCCATATACAAAAACTGTAATTTTATATAAGATTTTTAAAAATCCATGGAAAGAATTCTCAGTGAAGTCAAATTTCTATATGAAAATGTGTTTACACATTGTTTTTGATAGGTAGATATCTTATTTTAGAAGTAATCTCAGGAAAATATTCTCAATTTCACTCTGTCAATCTATGCCATTATTACTTTTGGCCATTCTCTTATTTATTTTTACATATTAGGCATTTTTCATTTAAACCAGTAACTTCTTATTTATTGGCAATAAAACAGAATTAATAGTGCATGAAATAAATGATGACAGATTAATTTTATAAAAACAATGCAAAAATTCTAAGATAAAAGTAATGAAATTCAATAGCACATAAAAAGAGGGTTGTGCTTATTTCAATATGGCGTGTGGCTCAATGTTAAGGAATCAACTGCTTGGATTCACCATATTAATAGTTGTGTGATGGAAACCACACATCAACTCCTTAGGTACTGAGGAAGCTTTCAAGGATATTCCTTTCTCAACTTTGTGGTATATATACGTCAGTTCTTGTGCTAGCTTTTAAATAATTTGGAAACATCGAACCCATTCCCACTAACAACAAGGATAAAACAAGGAAACCCACAGTACATTGGAGAAATTAAACAGTGCAGTCAGAAGAAAAATGGCATTTAAAATAGTAACTCAAAAGATATACCTTGTGGCTACTATTTTAAATATCACCCTCTTTGCCATGATAACTTCGGTTGACTGTGTGGCTTGTGTGTCTGTGTGAGTGGATGAGGATGCTCACCAACACATTAATAGTGGTTGTTTCTCATATCTGTGAGGGGATGTTTGTAAAATTTTAACTTTCTTCTTTATAATTCATTTCTTCTGGATAATTCATTTTATTTTACAGAAAACATAATTTTTAATTAAAAAACTTGCTTAGAAAAAATAATTATTCTTTAAAGATCATTCAGAGTGGAATTATGTAACATAAATATGGGTCTGGATATAAAGTCAAATTACCCTTGACCACAAAATATGATATGATGTAATATGATACAGAAATAGATATCTGATAGCCTATAACTTATTGCTCAAAGTCTTTTGAGTCATTTCCAAATTCAAAGGCCATAAAAATCACCTAATTTCCATCTCCTTTAATAGACACTGGCTGTCTTTAGTATTAGATTAAATACAGAACAAGGAATAGCTCTCCACTCTGTTGAATGCAGCACACCATTCCTCTTAGAAGTGCAAATGATACACTTGAACATGTTTCTTGAGGAAGTTATGCATAGAGTAGGACATGGATCCCAATTACTAATCACTGAAATCCTTCCTCCTAGTCTAGCTTAAGAGAAGTGTTCTAATAGCAAGTTTTCTTTCTAATATTTTAAAAACTTTTCAAATCACAGGAAAGAATAGGCTCCTTCAAGCATCTGGTATAGTTTTTCCACAAGCAAATAACTCTACATATTAAGTACATATTTATAGACTTGCCATTTTGCCAGGTACCATTTTATTCTTCAGGGATTCATGACTGTTAAAGAGTCAGGCTCCCTGCTAGAGGCGCTAGGCAGGGAGACAGATAGATGCCATGAGGTATCTGGGGACACAACAGAAGGAAAGGAGAGGTCTTACATATGGCTTTGGGGACAGAAGCAAGAAAAAAATTCAATGAAAACATAACACTTGAATTTATTTTAAAAATCTGAGTGTGATTTTCAAACCAGCAGCAGAGTACACACAAATTATGAAGGTAAAGAGCTAATAGTTGGGTATAATAGAGTATTGTGATATAAAGAGAGAAGAGGAAGAAATGACTCAAGATAGGCAAGGGAGCACAGCCACACTGTAAAAGGCATTGTTTCCAAGCAAAGAGCCCCTCAGCAGGGGCCCCATTCTTTGGCTCCAATGAGCTCGTCTTCATGTCTTGACCGGTGACCTGCTGTGCAGCCCTCAAGACTCAAGTGAAAGCTCAACACTCCTTTAAAGCCGCCACTGACTTTGCACTTACAACAGAGCATAAACACTTGTTAGGTGAACAAAACACAAGTGAACAAGGTGAGATGGATTCTTATAAAGATATCAAAAATAAAACCTCATCTGTTAGAATAGGCTGTATCTTTGGTATAAAAGGATATACCTGGGTAACAGGATATGCCGTATTGAAGCAACTGAATTTCACCAGCACTTTCATTAACTAGGTTATGACTGAATGAGTTTTAGAAAGACATTTGTTCCCCACCTGCTTTTACCATTCAAAGATGTATTTTTCTTGGCAGAATCACACCCCGAGATTTGGCTCCATATGAAGTCTGAATTTCCATGAATTCTGAAAAAATATAGTCAAGGTTTAACACATGCTTAAATTTTAGTTCAGTTTGCTCTTTTTACAGGCCCCGAGCACAGGTGTATTCAGCTTGCATTGGTCATTGTGTTATGACATTATGTTATTTTAAGCAATGATACTGCTTTTGCTGAGAAATACATTAAATAGTATAGAAATGGTTTTCTATGGGGTTTTTTTTTTGGCTGAGATTTCTTAAGTGTTATAATAACCGAGTAAATTATATTCTAATAAAATAGTAATTCATTAGAATTATTTATGGGATCATCTATTCTGTCCCTGGGAGCATTTTAATTTGTAACATTTCTATTATGCAAACAAAATGAACTAAGAAACAAACAGAAACCTGGTAGAACCAGCTACAACTTGTACACTCTAAAAGTTAATTACTCTATCAAAAGAATTTGACTCTTTAATCATTTAGTGGAAATTATTCAGCCAACATACTGTGCTGGGACTATGGCAGGCACTTAATAATGTAATAAATGTCTATGGAACTGAAGTATTAGGCGTTATGGAGAGTATGAAGAAATGAAATAAAAAATCCACTCTCCAGAAATGAAACACATATTTAGAAAAATTACACACAGAAAGCAGAGGTTTCTAGAGATGGAAGTTTTAGAGACTCCCTTTTCTAAACTTGTAATCTGACAGTTGAAGAAGTACAGGGCCAAGGAGAGAAGTGATGTGGCTAGAACTGACCACTGGACTCCAGAGGAAGAGGCACAAGTGGGAAGTGGAGTCTCATTAAGGCTGAATGCCAAGTCAACTGACTTACATTTAAAAAATACTTGGAGATTACTGAGTCAAAAGAAAATATGAAGGAGATGTAGCCTCGTAGCCCAGTCACCAGCTGTGCCATAACTAGCATCCCTGACCCACAACCTATTCCCCCACCCCACCCTGAGCACACTTATCTATGGCCTCCTAGCTCAGCTCCTGGGAGAAATACAACCCATTAACTAGTGTGCATAGACATCCATGCACAGCTGGTGGAACATCAGTTCAATAGCTTCACTAAAGATGCAGATGTTTGTACGTTAGGAGCCAAGGCTCAGAATGATGGGGATGACCATCTCTCCAGCTTTGTTCCCATCTTTTCCTCTCTTTCAACTTTCCTCCTGTTTTCTCTCAGGACAAAAACTAATGATAGCGATCTTTATCTCTGAGAGGTGGAATTTTAGTGATTTCATAAATTTTAAAAATTAATTTACTACAATCTGAATTGTATACTATTTGTATTATAATAAAAAATCAAAATAGTAAATCAACATATTAAAAAAGAAATGCAATTATTAATTTGATGCAATTGACTTAATGGACCATAACCAAATAATGTTCAGTGCTTAAAAATTATTTAATACATTCAGTTCATATTTCTTTGATAAAAAAGTTAAGACCAAGGATAGAATGTTTCATTATAGGTAACAATTCCTCAAATTAACCAACTCATACATTTGTCCTATTTTATAACCATTTGTTTTTAATCTTATTATCTCTTCCTCATATGTATTTTGACAAGAGCGCATACTAAAGGAAGATATATTACAAACTATTAAATATCATAATTTGGCACATTTAAAAAAATTGTTTTCAGATGTTATTCACATGTAACTCCCTTTAACCAAATACTGTCGGGTATTAAGCTGGGGTATGTTTCCATTTTGCCTGTTGATAAACTAAGATAGAGAACAACTGAGTGACTCACTTCGCTTGAAGGTGTGAATATACACAGCTTTTTCTGCCTTAAGCAGCAGGAAGTCTGCCCAAGCAGCCTCTTCTGTCCACATGGGTAACCCCACTGAAAACTCTGCACTCTTGAGAAGCAGGCTTTATGGTGACAAAATGGTATGTCATCTCCTCTGCTGTCTTGTGACCTGGTATTAATGCAGCGGAACAAATCTGTGTTTCAAAAACTTTCTGCTGTGATCCATTGTCAAACTCATTTTCACCAGGGGCCACATCAGCCTTGCGATTGTCTTCAAAGAGCCAAAATAATTTTAGGATGTATAAATGTAACTACTCCTTAATTGTTAAGGAGTTGAAATTACATTTGGCCCTTTGAAGGCAACTGTGAAGCTGATGTGGCCCCTGGTGAAAATGAGTTTGACACCCCTGTATTAGAGATTCATGAAATCAGTTCAGTACAGTGATTTTCAACCTTTTCCATCTCATGGCACACATCAACTAATTACTAAACCTCCACAATGCACCAATGGATATATTTTTTACTGATCTGACAAAATAAATAAGTATAATTTTGATTCATTTACAGTGGATGGCTATTGTTATTTTGCCTGTTGTCATTTTTTTATTTGACAGTCTAAGAAAAAAGAGGTCAGTGCCCCTGACTATACGGTCAGGTGTTGGATGTTTTAATACTTCTCGTGGCGCACCAGGGTTCCATGAAAAACCAGTGAAAATCACGGGTTTAGTAGACTGGAATCAGGAATTTTTAAAAGGGAACGATATCACCTTTCTTAAATGTGTCCACCGAACTTGGAGTTGCAAACGTAAAGATCTTTCTGTATCTATCTGTATTAGCCGAGGCGGCCATGGCACACTACCGTCCAGTGGGTGACTGACACAACAAAAATGTACTTTCTCACAGTTCCGGGGGCTGGAGTTCTGGATGAGGTCCTGGTGGGGCTGGTTTCTCCTGAAACCTTTCTCCTTGGCCTGCTGACAAACTGCCTTCTCACTGCGTCCCCACATGGCCCTTTCTGTGCGCATTCATCCTTGGTGGCTCTTTTTTTCCACAAGGACAGCGGTCCTATTGGACTAGGACCACTTAAGCACCTCTTTGAAGATGCCATGTGCAAGAACTGCCAGATAAGGAGTTAGGACTTCAATATACAAATTTGTTGGGAACACAATTAAGTCCATAACACCATTCTACTTGTTCTTTCTGGAATCCCCCACTAGAGCTCTCCCTGTCACCAACATCACCACAGGTATCTCCTGCCACAGAGAAGAAAAATTTTTGACTCATGGTCCATAAAGAAAGAAGTTAAACAAAAACTGCAGGTGGAATTAAAACCCGTGAGCCTGAATTCACTAAATGAAAATGTAACAATGCAGGTTACATTAAATGTAAGAGAATGATGCGGCGGGTTTCTTCTCATTATTTTGAACTCACTGTTCTAACACTCAGTGAAATATCTGCAAATGTGTTACTGAATTTAAATTTAAAGATTGCATTTTAAAAATTTAGCAGTTCCAGATTAGCTAGATTATGAAGGTTACTTTTGTATTCTAGAAACAGAATCTAAACATGCTTGTCACCTGATTACCTTACTCATTTTCTGGGAAAAAATAATCACAAAGTTTTGTTTTTGTTTCTTTTAAAAGAAAACTCTCAGATCTTTCAACGGTATGGTACTATGGTTTATAGCCTTGCTGGAAAACCAATATATCCCTAAGATACAAAGAGTATCCCTAGATATTATAGAAATTGAATGATAATAAAACATAATCAAACAGTGGCAACATAATGAATTATTCAAGAAATGGCAATGGAAAATGGCTAATATATTTAAAGAACAATATCTACAAATAAATCCAGGTGAATTTAAAAACTGGATACAAATAAAATCATAAAATGTATAAGAAAACATGAAGGAACATATTATTTTTGGAGTACAAAAGACTTCTAAACATAAAATAAATAAAAGCATTGTCAAGAAAAAGATGAATAAATGCCACTTTATAAAAATAAAATATCTCTATGTCCAAAGCCAAAATTAAGTTGTTAAGAATGAGAAAATAAATTGGAACATTTGCCTCTATTTCTTTCCAACATCTATTAAAATGACATAAGTTGCTAAAGAAAAAAAACAGTAAACTCACAATGACAAAGAGCAGAACAAAGATGACAGCATTATAATATGAACGATTTAAGCAAAATGATTATTAATAACTTATTTGGGAACTGAGAAAGAAAACTTCTAAGTTAGTAGTAGAGAAAGCTAGGGGTCAACTGGAGCTGTACTGCAGACCCCCAAAAGCTCGGGACTGGGTGCTAACCGGGGAGAGGCAGTGAAATTGGGGCTCAAAAGGCAGGGATGTGGTGAAGGTCTGTTTAAAGAGCGAATACCCCCACGTGTGATCACGGCTGCAGTGAAAAGAGCCGAAGAACTCCTTTTCCAGAAAGCCAGAGGCATATTCTCTGAAGATGACGAAACTGATGTTTCCCGATTGGAGGACAACAGGTACAGCCGCGGGCAGGATGACGATGCCGGAAAGGGCAGACTGAGACTGAGGGCGGTATACACTGTGTATCGAGGACTAAGAAACCTCTCTCTTGCCCCGTGTTGGGACTCATCTCACAGAATTTTGACAGCCAGTTACACCTTCCAGGCAGGAGAGTAGAAGATTCTTTTCTGTAGCAATCGAACCAGCCCAAGAAACCTAAAATTACACCATAGGCTCCCCAAAGAAGCGTCCACGGCAACAGACACTACCCAGGGAACTACTCTGTAGTGAGACCTCCAGGCGGCAGCCCGGTGCCCAGAAAGACTGCCATCAGTGCTCCCCCACCCTTCTCTCACAGTAATAGACAAGCAAGGAAAACTAGACATACAGGGAAAACTCCAATATAAAATACAAAAAGGAAAAGCTACTCAGAAACAAGAGAGACATAAGGACATAGAAACTTCAAAAACTCTCTCATAAGTGTAAAAGACATGGGGCATCCAAAAACATCAATGGAATTGTATCTTTAAATTATACTTTAAAAAGGGGACCACCCTAAAAACAAAAAGTTATAAATAGCAAAAACTTATTTTAAAAAGAAGAAAATTAAAGATGAAGATATATTCTAGAATGTAGAAAAGAAAAATAATGAAACAAAAAGGGAAAATACAGGAAAATCAAAGGATCATGAGGCTTGATATCTGAATAATAGGTATTAAAGAGGAAACAGAGAAAAAAGAGAGGTAGAGAGGACCAAAGCAAGCACAGATATTTCAAAAAAATTTTCCATAACCAAAGAGCAAGAGTTTCCATATTGCAAAGGTACATTGAGTGTTCATTACAAATGGATAAGTATGGAAACACACCAAGGTACAATATCATGAAATTCCAGGAACACTGGCGATGAAGAGAAAAACCCTAAAAGCTTCCAGAAGGAAAAAAAAATCATATTAAATTCAAAGGATAAAAAGTTGGAATGAAAATAAGCTCTGAGCAGTAAACATTGTAGCTAGAGAAAAGTGGAACAAAGTTTTCAAACTTCTAAGAAAAATTCTAGCTAGCATTTGTCAATTGCAGGATTATTGTCTGAGAGGTTTCTTCCATTACATTAGGGAGCTCACCAGGTCAATAGCTTTAGCTTTCCTCTTGGGCTGTTCAAGATTCCATGGATAAAACATTTTCAATTTTCCTGCCTGGGGATATGACCTGAGAGTTACAATTCTGTGACCTGAGTCTGGAAATAAGTGGGTGAGTGCCGAAATTCTTTATATAGTCAGACTATCAATAAGGTTTGAGGAGAGGATGAAGATAAACTCAGATGTGCAACCATGAAAGCCCTTTCCCATCAAAGCAAGAGACTAAACAAAGAAAGGGTAAAGCACAGAATTCAGGAAAACCAGGGTTCAAAACACATTAGCGAGGTAAAATAGAGGCCTGTGACGAGGTTATCTGTCCAGCGGGCCTGGGAAGAACAAGTACAGATTGCAGCTGCTCAGAGGCTCTGGGATAAACATCTCCTGGTGGATTAAATTGATAGAACACCTGCATTTTAAAAATATATTAGGAAGAAATTTATACAGAGAGTTTGGGGAATAATTAGACAAAAAATGTAGAAAACAAAAAGGGAAGAAACTATGAACTCCAGGGGTAACAAAGAGTTGTAATGAAGAGAGTAAGTAACCGTGGAAGCTGTGCATGGACGAGCCGTGAATGCCAACGCACGGCCCGGCCGTGCTGATGCAGACACCGACCCATGACCTCTGGAAGACTGCGACGGCGCTGGTACCCGCAGACGGCCGGTGTGTTTGTGGACAGTGGGTGCTAGGAGGGCGGCGAGAGACCGCGAAATCTTTATCTTTCATAAGAGGGAGCCAAAAGGTAATGACTGTAATTTTTAAAAAGTCAATAGAAGTACAAACATGATATTTAGAGACATGAATATAAATGCCAAATAAGGAGCTAAAGAAAATGTTAAAAGGTCTTAGAAAGGAGACATTTGTGGTGGGAGGCTGAGATAAACAGACATGGATAGGGCATGGGTGGGTAGTCTGATATGATAGGTAGGTAGAGTGATTAAGCTTTCTAGAATTACTTACCTCTAAAGTATTTGCATGTATGTCTGTGAAAAAATTAAAACTAAATTTAAGACACCTAAACATTGAAAAGCAGTAGTCAGAAGTAGAAAGTTATTTGTAACTAATGTTACTGAAGGCTAATATCTTTATTATATAAACTATATTTAAATTCGGTTTTAAAAATCAGTAACACTCCAGTAGGGAGAAATAAGACCAGATGAGAGATAATTTTCAGGGTAGACTATGCCAAGGAGTAGTCTTTTTTAGTAATAATGAACTGAAACCTTAATGAGATTTCTTTTACCGGTCAAAGTGGAAAATATTAACAAAGCAATATTACACGAGACTAGCACAGATGCTCTTCCACGGACCTCTTTTATGGGATCTATGAAATGATTCAATTTTCCCACAAGTCATTTACCAATATGTATAGAGAACTTTACATTATTTAACTAGTAACTCATTTTTTCTAGGAAATTTTCCAAAGGAAAGAAAATCAGAATTGTAAATTAAGTATAATGTGTCGAGAAATTGGAAACAACCTAAATGTCAAAATTACGCTTTTGTTGTGTGTGTTTCTTAGTTTGGCTGCTGGTTACACCAATGTTTGCACTCCACGAACATTTATTGAACTGTAGAATAATGATTTGTTCACTCATTTGTGTGTGTGTGTATATATATGTGTATGTATATATATAATAG
Source organism: Tonatia bakeri (assembly GCA_004024845.1). NCBI lineage: Eukaryota > Metazoa > Chordata > Mammalia > Chiroptera > Phyllostomidae > Tonatia > Tonatia bakeri. Next base: position 52,902 of record PVIA01003440.1, on the reverse strand, counting down.
GCAGTAAAGTATAACAGTAAAAAAGAAAATGGTTTAAACACTTAAAAATATACTTTTAAAAAAAACCAATGAAGTGAAAGGTTCACATTATAAGTGAAAAAGCAGAAGTATATATGGTATCACACATTTAAAAAAACTAATGGTATAAAAATAAATACAAAATGTGTTACAGAATCTTGTGTTATAAAAACATGTTACCTTTATGTTTATTGGTATCTAAAATAATAATATTAAAAATAATATTTGCATAGCAAGTTTTGGCAAAATGTTTTGAAATTTGTAATGTTTTTCTTTTTCTTATTAAAGGCATCTCTTGTCCAGGTCATTATACAATTAGTTTAGTACATTTTCTCTCTGTAGGTGTTTGTTTTCTGGAATTGTCTTTAATTGCTCTTCTAAACACATGAATTCTTAGAATATAAGAGATTTAGCCATTTTACTAAATCACCAAAGAAAAATCATTAGCATTTATTTATACGAGTGATTTTCAACCTTTTCTATCTCATGACACATATAAACAATTTATTAAAATTCTGTGGCACAGGAAAAAATATATGTTTTTGCTGATCTGACAAAAAATAAGATAATTTTGATTCATTCACACAGAATAGCTATTGTGTTTGCTGTTGTGATTTTTTTATTTGACAATTAAAAGAAAAGAGGTCAGTGCCTCTTACTAAATAGTCAGGTGTTGGATATTTTAAAAATTCTGGTGGCACACCAATGTGCTGTGGCACACTGGTTGAAAATCGCTGATCTATATCAGAAAAAAGCAGTAGAAAGCATAGTAAGAAACAAGATGAAAGTCACAGAACAAGAAACTAAAGTTAAAAAAAAAAAAAAAAACCCAACTAGCCCTGCTGGCTGTGGCTCAGTTGGTTGGGCCTTGTCCCTCAAAGTGAAAGGTCACCTGTTAGATTCTGGGTCAGGGAATTTGCCTGGGTTCAGTCCCCTGTGGAGGCCAGTATGAGAGGCAACCAATAGATGTTTATCTCGTTTTTCTCCCTCCCTTTCCCCTTCTCTAAAAATAAATAAATAAAATCTTAAAAACAAAAACCAAATATGTCTAGAAATAAACCTAAAAAAATTGCAATGCTGCTATTAAAATATTTTAAAACCTCTAAAAATATATATAACAATGTTAATTTTCCTCAAATAACTGTATATGTTCAATAAAGTCAAATCTCAGCAGGATTTTTCTGTTTGTTTATGAAAACCTACAGACTGATTCTAAAATGTATATGAATAAGGTCCATGGCTATTTTTGGGGGAAAAGGCAAGATAGGGAACAACATGCTACCAAACTATGGTCCTCAAAACACAGCTCCTGGCACAGCAAGTGCCAAATGGGCACACTGAGCAGAACAGGGAGCTCAGAATCAGGTTCTTTTATGTATGGCAACATGACGGAGATGGTATTACATAAGTTTCAGAGATGAGAAACGATTCAGTAAAGCATATGGAAAAATTAGGTCCCAGGATGGGGCAAAGATAAAGTTAGATCCCTATCTCACACCCCATCTCACTCCAAATGAATTGTAGATTTCAATATGACCCTTGAAATCTCTAAGACTGGCCATGATTTAAAAGCTGAAATATACAATGACTTTCTGTAAAATAATAGGAAAAGGACAAAATACCCAAATAATGCTGGGCAAAGAACATGAGGAAATGTTTGTCTTTCCCAGTAGTCAGATTAACGTACACCATCTAACAAGATTACTTTTTAATTCTACTCGAATGGCAAAATAAAGGATTTTAAAAATATCTACCATAGGAAAATATATAGAAAAATAAAAAAGCCTCAAGCACTTCTGCTGGGAGGCCTTAGAGCAAGATTTCTGGTGACAATCTCATAGCCCTTGATGAAATTAAGTATGTGTATACTTTACACCACAACAATTTAATTCTTGGAGAAGTAACCCTGAGAAAATTTCACATGGCTTCAAAGAGAACAAAGAATGTGATTATGAGAAATTGGAAGCAAAGCAGATTTCCATCCCCAGAGATGTCCGTGATGAACACCTTGTGATCCTGAATAGGACAGAGTGCTGCAGCACTCACTGAGTAAGAGTGACTGGTAAAAGAACTGAAATGAAATTTATAGCACAATGTTATATGTGAAAAATCAAATATAACTCATATAAAAATATAATGTTTTGTATTTGCCAAGGATATGCATATACTTAATGACCACACAGGAAGTAGATTAGCAGGACAGGAATAAATGTATTAGAGTCACTGCACACGTGGGGATTGGGATTGGGAATGGGAATGGGAATGGGGATGAAGAGGACAAGAAATCAATAAAAAGCCCTAGCTGGTGTAGCACAGTGGATTGAGCATGGGCCTGCGATGCAAAGGGTCACTGGTTCGATTCCCAGGCAGGGCATATGCCTGGGTTGTAGGCCAGGTCTCCAGTGGGGGGGGGGGGGCATGAGACTCAACCACACATTGGTGTTTCATTCCTTCTCTTTCTCCTTTCCTTCCCCTTTCTCTAAAAACAAATAAATGAAATTTTTTTAAAAAAGGAAATCAATAGAAAACAAGAAGGACCTTGGAAATGACAAACATCTTGAGCAAGTATTACAATCAACTCAGTTCTATGAACCTGAACCTTTATTATATCAATAAGTATGCATTCAAAATTTTAATTTGTATTTTTAACAAACACAAAAAGTGATTCTGAAACACAAGGGCTAAATCTACACTTTGACAAACATTGATAAAGTCTAAAATTCTAGGGTTCCACAAACCTGAGTTCTTTGTGATTTCTCCTACAAAGAGGTCATCTGCATAATTATGGGAATGTGGTGGAGAAAGGTGTTAAGATAGTGAGGGAATTTTTATATGTAATTTCAAAATGATTAATTCAAACTTCATGTTGTATATAGGACTATAAATTTTATATAAATAGAGGTTGTTCATAATAATAATGATGATGACAACTATAGCTTATTGAGTCCCTGACACATCAATTACTAAACAATATGTATATGGTAGTTCTTTACATAGGTTTACATTGCTTCTTAAACTCTTCTGCATGCCCTGAAATATCTCACAATGAAAATGTGTTTATTTAAAAAAAATTATGAATTAGATACTTATACGTGTGTAATGCTGATGTGACCTTTCTGTTGTAAGAACACTGAAATATTTCAGCTCTTTTACTTGCTGGTTATGTAAATTTGAGAAAGTTCATTAATCCTTTTTAATTTCAGTTTCCTACCCTTAAAATAAAAGAACTTAATCTCATAGAGCTGCCACTGAGGTTAAATAATGACCAAAAATCACTTCAAAAAAAAATCTGGGCACATAGTAATTGTTAAACAAGTAGTTTTATATTATTATAATAGCCCATGTTTTAGAATAAGTTACTAAAATTTAGAGAGATTAAGGAAAGCTGGGTGTGAAGCCTTCAGGTTCTGGCTCTTAGTACAATGCAGCACAACTACATCCTTATACAATACGATGGTAAATTCACTTTGGTTACATTAGTAGATAGCAGGGGTGGCAGATTATATTTTCCAAGGATGGCCACAAAAATGGCTTAAGTGCATACACCCTTTTACTCTAATGAACAAAATAAACTAAGAAACAAAATAGAAACAGACTCATAGATATAGACAAGAAACTGACAGTATTAGGGTGGTGGGGGGGCCCATTGAGCTGGGCGAAAAAGATGAAGGGCTTAAGGAAAAACACCCAAAACTAATGGACACAGATGATAGTATGGTAATTACCAGAAGGAAAGGACAATAGAGAATGTGTCAGAAGGTAAAGAGGGGATAAACGGTGAAGGAAGAAGGAAGGAGACTTGACTTTTGGGGTGGTGAACACACAATACAATATACAGATGCTGTATTACAGACTTGTACACCTGAAACCTATATAATTTTATTAACTAATGTCACCCCAATAAATTCAATAGAAAAATAAAAAATTAAATATGACTTTAGCATTCTCCCAACAGAATTTATATCTCTACTCCTTGAATCTTGGTGAGCTCTGTGACTGCTTTGCCTGATAGAATATGGCTGAAGTGACACTTTGCCAGTTCTGGGTTTAACCCTTAATGGATTCCCAGCTCCTCCTTTCTGTCTCCTGGCACTCTTGCTCTTGAAATGCTCTCTCTTGGAACCAACAGCCATACTACGAGAAGTCCAAGTGTAATGAGAGGCCATCTGTAAATGCTTTGGTTGTTAGCCAGCTGAGCTCCCAGCCAACAGCCAGCATCAACTGCCAACCATGTGAGTGCCCATTTTAGACCCCCCTTATTCTGCTCCCAGATAATTGCTGGCCAATATAACATCCCATGAAGTAGAAAAACTAGGCAACTCAAAGAATTATAAGAAATAATAGAAAGTTGTTCTCACTCACTAAATTTTGGAGTGGTTTGTTATGTAGCAGTATCATGTGTTGTCTACATTATTTAAGAAGAAATTCAGGGCTGGACTAAGGATCCTATGATTTAAAGTAGTGTTCTCTGGGAATTGCTCTCTAGATTCTAAACTATTGGCATATAAATCAGTATTAGGTAGTATTGGTAAGTTTGGGATCATTATATTGAAATGTGTGCAGAAGTTGGTGGAATACTTGATTTATATACTACAGTTTGAATTAAGCAGAAGATTTGGTACAAACCACTACATTTCCTCTACTAAAAAAAAAAACTATAAATGGCTTCCCAGTGAAGATGGGTTAGTGTCTGTCTGCTGGCCTTACTGCTAGCTGTTTTTCAGCCATTAGATAAATGGAGCTACTCATGCCCTCAGTAGCAAATGGCCACACATTAACAGATTCACAAATTAGAGTTCTATTTGTCACCCCATTGTGAAATTAACCACTTATTACCTGGAATTAAAGGTAGCTCTGCCAGCTTCAGAACTCTGTTTCCCTAAAAATAGTAACTGAAACAGCTTTTTCCAGGAAAATGGAAATATCTGAATTCTGTACACACTTCTGAAATTCCAGGACATTATCTCCTACATAATGATTATCATAAACTAAGGAGCCTGCTGCTTAAAGTTAAAACATGAGTTATAGCTGACAAATGGAAAGTATTCATGTTCACAGTTTAAATATTTGAATATGTGATAAGCTAATATTAAATATCATAGATGCCTCTGGATAATTAACCTTGTAATACACCTTGATATAAAGAAGACATTATTCCAAGCAAAGCCTTAATAATTTACATGTATTATTTGAGAATTCCAAGAAACTTCCTTATGTCCAATCTGCTGGTATTTTAATTTATCTTGAATATTTTCAATTGGTTACAAAATAAAAATGTGTCTGCCAATAGCTGCATACTGTTTCTCTCTGGGTAAAAATTTCTAAAAGATTAACCTGAATCACTCAGTTTAAAATTTTTAGGACACTTAAAATGATGAATAAATTATTAATCAAATAAATAATCTCAAAAGTTTACTTTTTTCAAGCAATGATTTATCTTAATTTTCAGGTTCTTTGGTTTTCATGACATAAATCTGAATGTGTCACTCAAAATCTAAGAGGCCAATAAACTAGTCTCAAAGTATAGTAAGAACTAGAATGATACTTTATAATGTTTTCTACACAAATATTTACAGTGGAAAACTATCACACGGTTCCCTAATAATTTGCAATCAGAGTCCAAGGATCTCTGGGATTAGGTCAGCAGCTTCCCAAGAGTATACTGCCCACCAAACTCACAGAATAACCTCAGCCTTCAAGGACTCTTCTTCTTCATGGATGATAATGGCTCCTGTGGAACCAGAATCTTTGCAGTCCACTAACCTAAATAGCTTTTAATTCGGCACAGTATTTCATGGGTTTCTTTCATTCCTTAAATTAGAAGTGTGGTAGGTTTCTTTGTTGTGGGTTTTAAACACTACTATTTGTTTTTTAGGTTTAAATGACCATCACTATTTGTTACATATCATGTCTCCACCTTCTCCATTCCTCTACACTGATTCATTTTTCTGTTGACTATTGTACATCCTTGGGTACTTTTCTCACAAAGAGCCTGTCAGTTACATACTTTGAGTGCTTATACATCTTAAAATATCTTAATGTTTTAAATTTCTTACCACTATCAAGATGAAAAATATCTTGTATATTTTTCCTTTACAGAAAATTATAGAAAAAAGCCCAATGAAATTCCGGCATATACTAAGATGTAGGTTAAATTTCTCCTAAATTTCTGTGGATTGCACTTTAACTACACATATTGTCCTTGTCAGTACTGAAGCTCTCAAGCCTTCTAAGAAGACATCTTATTTTTTGTCAGAATTTTTATATTTAATTCATATAGGAATTTTCTTTTTAAAAAAGCTAATAAAACCAAACTTGACATTTTGAAATCTAAATTTCTTTATAATCTATCTAATCCACCATTTATGTAATGCTTAACATTTAGCTATAAAATAAAAAAAAAACATTGGTGCAGGGCGGAACTGTATTTTACAAACCGGACCATGAGTCCGTGTTCTCTCTTTCCACTTGGCGCCAAGCCATGGGTATCTCTCAGGACAATTGGCACAAGCACCAAAATATCAAGGACAAGAGAAAGTTATACCACAAGAAGTGAAAATATGAGCTGGGACACGCTGCTGCCAACAGTAAGATTGGCCCCCGTCACACACACAGTCCACATGTGAGGAGGCAACAGGAATCACAGAGCCTTGAGGCTGGACTCGGGCAACTTCTGCTGGGGCTCGGAGTGTTGTACATGCAAAACAAGGATTACTGATCTTGTCCACAATGCGTCCAACAATGAAGCAGTCTGTGCCAGGCCCAGCAAAGAACTGCATGGTGCTCACTGACGCCACACCATACTGACAGTGGTATGAATCACATTGTGCACTGCCCCTGGGCCGCAAGAAGAGGGCCAAGCTGACTCCTGAAGAGGAAGAGATTTTAAACAAAAAATGATCCAAGAAATTTCACAAGAAATATGATTAAAGGGAAAGTCTTCTAAGGAGCAGTTCCAGCAGGCCAAGCTTCGTGCACGCATTGCTCCAAGGCCAGGCCTGCGTGGACAAGCAGATGGCCTTGTGCTCCAGGGCAAGGAGCTAGAGTTCTATCTGAGGCTAATCAAGGTCCGGAAAGGCAAGTAAATCCTTTTCCTTACTATCTTAAAAGCTCATGTTAAAACAACAATAACAATAACAACAAAAATCCTCATGTAATAAAGGTGTTTATTCTCAGATAAAACAATTAAAATAAAAAATTAAAAAATCTGTCAATTATTTGGATATTTGTCCCAAACTATAGTAATAGTTTTAACTCTGAGTTAATAAAAGATTGTTAAGTTCAGGCATGAAACTTAAGAAGTCATTTTCCTTGTAACTTAACTAGTTGATTATTATGAATATTTTAAAATAATCTTCATTAATTTGATAGGCAAAAAACATTTTCCATCTTTGGCAGTTTAATAAGTCATGTTTGATTACAAGTGAGTTGAATCATTTTCCTCATTTAATTGGATGCCTGTACTTCTTCCAGTAGATTTCCTAATTTTCCCTTTGTCTACTTGTTTGTTGTGGGGTTCAAATTTTCCTTATTGATTTGACAAACTTATCACTTATACAGATGGAAAATGTTATGGACTGAATCGTTTCCCCAAATTTATAATTGAAGTCTTAATCTCCAATGTGACTGTATTTAGAGAAAGGGTTTTAAAAGAAATAATTAAGGATAAAGGTGAAATTAAGAACAAATTGACAGTAATCCGAGGGAGGGGATAAGGGGGGAAAGAAGGGGAACAGTCGTCACGAAACATGTATAAAGGACCCATGGACAAAGACAAAGGGGGGAAGGATTGAAGGTGGAAGGTGGGTGGTGGGTGGGGTGGGGGGAAGTGGTGGTGGGAAAATGGAGACAACTGTATTTGACCATTAATAAAAAAAGATTAAAAAAGAAATAATTAAGGTTAAATAAGATCATTAAGCTGGGGCCCTCACCCAGCAGGACTGGTGTCCTCACAGGAAGAAGACACGCCCTGGATGCACGTGCTCAGAGAACAGTGGGTTTGCGGACAGAAGATGGCCATCTGCAAGAAAAGAGAGGCCTCAGGCGAAACAAACCTGCCAGCAACTGCATCTCGGCTGTATCAGCCCCCAGAACTGTGAGGAAATAAATTTGTTATTTAAGTGACACAGTCTGTAATATTTTGTTATGGCAGCCCTGAAGAGATCCACACAGTAACTAAAAAAATTATCTATTACTGTATTGAAATCTTGTTCTCCTATTTTATTCATGGCTTTTAATATTGTTTTGAAAAGTTCTTAAAGATTTTTTTTTTAAGTAATCAAACCTATCATTTTTTTCCCAAAGGTTTACCTTTGGATTTTATTTAGAAAAAATTCTCAAGTTACAAAATGACACCAATATTCCTTTTTTCTAATATTTTTCTAATTTGATCTTGGGCATTTGAACTGAAGATTGATTTAAATATTCACACATTTATAGCTTATTTTGCTGTATGATATCAGAAGATTCCTGAAAGTTAATTTTGCCAACGGTATTAATGAAATAATTCATCTTCTTGAACTGATCCAAATTGCTTAATTTTTAACAATTATTTTGTAAATACAACTTTTCATTTTAGGCAATTATTTTACATGTTGGGTGACCTGTGTCCGCTGACCTGTTTCAGTGTGGGCGTCACTGTCACATTCCGGGACCGCTGCACTGTCACTGCACATCACAACACCAAGGGCAGCAAGGGAGTGTCTCCCAGCTGCTGCTGACACTCTCGGGCGTCTTGTTTCCTTAACATTATTATGGCTGTTTTTACATTTCTTAGATAAAAATATAATAATATTGTCACAGTGTTAAAATAACCACAATCAGATTTTATTTGGGATTAATTTAAATGTATATGGCATTTGGGGAGTAAAATTATTTTACCATTTCAGCTTCCCATTTGGAAATATATCTTCCAATTTAGTCACACCTTATTTGAATCCTTTAGTAAAAGTTTGATGTTTTTATTATATAGGTTCCATACAGTTCTTGCTACATTTATTATTATTTTTTATTATTCTTATTGGCATTTTTCTTTCTAATGCATTTTTTAACCAAATTCTGCTGAGTATAGTAAAATTAATGCTTGTACATTTGTTATAAGTAGGCAGTTCCTATTTTATAAGATTTAATGTTTTCAAGTTGATTTTGGGGGTTTCAAAAATTATTGTAAAAATAATAAATATTTTTCATCTTTTAAATAATTAACAATTATTAAAATAATTGAAAGAAGATCCTCTCCTCTGCACTTATTTCTTCCTGTCTTCTATTTACAAATTATGTCTCAATGATGGCCCTTGTTTTTTAGTTTTGTTTTTAAATAGACAAATGTAGACAAGATGCATGATAACAACTGTTAGAATATGGATCCCTAAACCCAAAATTTAATTGACATTTGCTTATATATTAATAAAAAAATACAAAAATTAAAAGCAAATTCCCTGAAGCCTTATAAAAAGAGAAAAAGATTATTAGGGGAAATTCCATTTTGATGTGTTAATTGCTTAAAATATATTGAATCACTTAAGACTGCTAGAAAAATATTGAATAATAATGGCAATTTTTTGGCCCTTGAAAATTAAGAGAGATGACATTAGTATTGTACCATTAAGTTGCCATTTTTCTATAGGTTTTAGAAATATATTTTTTATCTTACAAATATATTTTTTATCTTAGTAGGAAATCATTCTTCCATTCCTAGTTTACTTAGAGGGGTTTAATATATTTTATTTTAACATAAATTGTTATTGAGTTTTATTAAATTTTATATTCTTACGCAACCAAATAATTCAATAATATTCTATATTAGCTTATCAATGGCTTAAATATATCATTAGATTTTCAAATAGTAAATGAATCTCGCATCTTGAAATGTAGTTTATTACATATGTTGTATCACTATGTTAGTATTGAAATAAATTTGCTACTATTCTATTTAAGATTTCACTTCTGAATAAAATTCAGGATAGATTATTCAGACCTACTATGCTGCTAAAAAAAAAAACTATTAAAAGAGAAGTTTCTCTTTGGTTAGAACGTTTTGTCAATTACTGATTTTTTTTCCCAGGTGAAATTGGTGGTTTGCCTTTTTGACCCAATTGCTGCCTCATCTTGGTTCTCTAATGTTGAAAAGTTTCTACTAGTAATTTCCCCCCTTAAATTTTTAAAAATGTGTTTCCTATTTTTATGGAAGGTAACACAAATTTACCACAAAGGACAGGACAACATGCGAACACAGTGAGGTGTGTTTGGACGGTGAGGTGTTTGGAAGGAACAATGGTAGGTAGCCTGGGCTTTGGACCTCTGCTCAAACTACAGCATAACCTGCTCTATTGTTTTATTTTCCATATTGGAGTTCAGTTTTTACAAACATAGTCTACTGGTATAAATACATACCTAAACAAACAAATAAACAAATAAATAAATAGTACTGAAGGAAGAGAGGAAGGGAGGGAGGAAGGAAGAAGGGAGAAAAGGAAAGAAAACCATTGTCCCACAGCTTCTAATATACAGTTGGGAAAATAAAAAGAAAGTGGGTTGATAAACCATAACAGTGTATTAGCCATGCATCTTTATTTCTTGTCTTTCCCAAAGAAAAAAATAAAAATTTTATTTTCAGGTAAGTGATGGTTGACTATTAGTTAAAATGGAATAATTTTTTAAATGCTACAGATCTTTTGGAATCTTCCTGGTTCACAAAATTTTATTTTAGAAGAGTCATGTACTTCTGGAGTCAAGTCTGAATTCTTTTAATCAACTACAAAAAGAGCAGGTTCCATGAATTAGTGATGTTGAAAAGTGACATTTGACAGTAGGATTTTAGGGACAGAAATTGCGCAGTTGTGCTTGAAGTAAGAGAGAGCTTATATTACACTCACAAAAGTTTGCAGTCAGCCTTCCCTATTTAACTAAAAAAAAAAAATCCCTGACCTTTCAGAAAACTTGTGTCTAGACGTATGTTCTATTACACATGTAGCTGAATTTCTAAAACATTTGTTTTACTAGATTATCCTAAAATGCCTACAGACTTTTATCATCTTTTGAAAATGTGTTCACTTAATTTTAATGCCTGTTTGACACCTCACTTTTTCCTCTGTATTTTTGTCATACAAAAATGAAGGGCTACCCATTAAAATCCTATTCTTTAAAATAGAGCTTTCCCACTTGGAGAAATGCCTCATTCTCTCCCTATTTTTTAAAAACTTCAGTGAAACAGAAAAAATTCCTTTGTACTAGTGACAATGACATTCCAAGTTTATCTCCTTGCTAAAACAAAATACAACCAAAAAGTTCAAAAAATGTACTTTAAATTCTTTTTATGCACCGATTTCTTTCTCTGTCTTCAGTTTACAAAGCTCAACTTCTATTCTGTTCTGTATTCATGATGGCCTTTGTTTTAGTCTTGTTTTTAAATACCCCACTTCTGGACAAACGGAAAGCAGATGCACGATGGTTCTCAGGGCAACAGAGCCCTGCGAATGCCACTGTGGAATATGGACTCCCCCAAACCGACTGTACTCGACATTTGCTTATGTGCTAACAAGAAAATGCGAAAATAAGACACAAATTCCCTGAAGTGCTTAAGAAAGGAAGAGATTATCAGGGGAAATTCCATTTAATGTGTCAGATACTACTCAGAAAGATGGGAAAGACCATGTTGAAAATCCTAGTGTTTATCAAGTTCATTATTTGGCCAACATTAAAAAAAATACAGTAATCTATTTTCCCTCATTTTATTTCAAATATGTAGAAAATTATATCATGAGAACATATGAATATATTCTAAAAAGATATGCATGATTTTCTCCTCTTTAGTATATTATAATAATGTGTCGTAGATATATTTTTGTGACAGAATGGATGAAAAATACTTTACCATCCAAAAATTCCCGAGAACTTTATGTACCTATTTTGTAACTCCTTAAAATAACTATGTTGCTCCTCACCACAAAATCTTTTTTTTTTTTTTTGACTTCTTCATTGGGAGTCTAGTAAGATTACTGCAGTGTGTTTGGTGAGAGAAGGAACATTTCAAAGTGCAATTCAGTCCACTGTTCGGAAACTTGGAATAGGATGACAACCATTTTTATACCCATATAAATGTAGTGTGGCTGAGCAAGATGCTGCTATTCTGAGAGAAATCATGGGATTAGACTATTTGTGAGCTTCTCCCACTCCCTACAAAATAAAATTTTCCTATTTCTCTCCATTGTTGGGAATATCCTTTGTTGAAAATTCTATCACTTCATTTTAAATAAGCATTCAATTATTAGCCTCCATAATATTTCTACAGAATAGATGTACATTGATGTGAAGGAGAGGTACATTTTATTATTTAGCCTAAGTGTGGGAGTTCCTTTTTATATTTTACTTTTATTTGATAAAATTCGATCAAATTTTATTTGATTTATTTCATTTGATAAATTACAATGCATAAATTTAAGGTGTACAGAATGTTACTTTGATACATTTATATATTGTAATATGATTGCCTTTGAGCAATATTTATCACATTATTATAGTGCAGTATTATTTACATTCATTATATTGTGCATTAGATATACAAGTACATCTCTTTCTGATTTATGTCACTTAGCATAACATGCTCAATGTCCATCCATTTTGTCTCAAATGGCAAGATATTGTCCTTTCTTGTGGCTGAATAACATTTCATTGTGTATATACCCTGCATCTTTCATCCATTCATCCACTGAGAGGCATTTGGGTTGTTTCCATACCATAGCCAAGGTGATAAACGTGGCTGTGCATATATCTTGTCAAAATCCTGTTTTTATTTCCCTGGGTTTACACTCAGTAATGGAATCAATGGATTGTTGATACAATGAGAACAGTTTGCAAAACATTGATGTAACCTGGCAGCCAAGGAGAGTGGACTGGAATATGCGTGTGTGAACAATGACAACTTCACTGTACTAGTCAGTGGGGGCAGTAGACATCATTGAGTGAGCATGTGTACTGTGTGGCCATCACATTCAAAATGACTACATGAGTGGAGCAATGAATCTGCATCAAATTTTATGTTAATTTTAACATTTCTCCCCATGAAAACCATTTGGATGATTCAACAGTCTTTCAGCAATGATGCAGTAAGTGCAATGTGAATAAAAGTGTGGCACAAATGCTTTAAAGATGGTTGAGAATCTGTTGAAAGTGATTCATCCACATTCTGGAAGGCCTGCAACAAGTAGAACACCTGAGAACGTTGAACGTGTATGGGCTGTAATCAACAAAGATTGGCAGCTGACAGTGTGAGAACTAGAAGCTGATCTGGGGATTCCAAATACTACTGTTTACACAGGATCTTGGCTTGAAACATGGCATGGCAAAATTCGTTCTGTGGCTCCTGCTACCAGAGCAGAAGGAACATTGTGCTACAGAGACTAACGACTTGATATAAACTGTTACCAATGAACCAGATTTCCTCAAGAAGTTCATGACTGGAGGTGAATTGTGCGTCTACAGCTATGATCCAGATACAAAGGCTCAGTCGTCCCAATGGAAGTTGCCTGGTTCTTCACACCTGAAGAAGGTGCAGCAAAGTCGCAGCAAGATCAAGACCACATTAACCGTATTTTTTCATTAGGGAGGTGTCGTCCATCACAAGTATGCCCCTCCAGGCCCAAACGATTATAAAGGAGTACTACCTCCACGTTCTTCATCGACTGAGAGATGCAATATGACAAAAAGGCCACAGCCACGGGCAGCTGGTGATTGGCACTTTCACCAAAACAACGCCGCTGCTCATGCATCACGTCTGGGGCGTGATGTTTTGGTGAAACATCAAATCAGCCAGGTGACTCAGCCCCCCTGCAGCCCAGATTTGGCACCCTGCAACATCTTGCTTTTCCCAAAACTAAAATCAGCTTTGAAAGGCAAGAGATTTCAGACCACTGATGAGATTCAGGAAAATACGACAGGGCAGCTGATGGCAATTCCAACAAAGGATATTGCGGAGTGTTTTGAACAGTGGAAGAGACACTGGAGATGTGTCTGAAGTCCTAAGATGCTTACTTTGAAGGGGACCAAGACGTCAGTGTCCTATGTGCATTGTGTGTGTTTCTTGTATCATGCATCTTCTTCAATAAAGGTCTCTATTTTTCATATCACATGGCTGGATAATTTCTGGACATACCTGTGCCTGTGTTTGTTTGAGTGTATGTGTGTATTTCAAGATTTTATTTATTTATTTTTAAAGTAGGAGGAAGAAAGGGAGAAAGAGAAAAACATCAATGGTTGCCTCTTGCACACACTCTGACCCAGGACCAGAACATGCAGCCCAGGCACATGCCTTGACCAGGGTTTGAACCAGTAACCTTTCGCTATGCAAGGGCAACACCCAACCAACTGAGTCACATGGGTCATGGCTATGATAGATATATTTTTTAATTTTTGAGGTACTTCCACATTGTGTTTTGTTGCTGTTGGACTAATTTACATTCCCACAAACATATATAAAGATTTCCTGTTTCACCACATCTTCACCAGCACCTGTTGTCTCTTATTTTCTTGATGACAGCCATTCTTACAGGTGAGGTCGTATCTCCCTGTGGTTCTGATTTGCACCTCTTGGATGATTAGTGATGCTGAGCGTCTTTTCATGTGCCTGTTGGACATTTGGATGTCCTCTTTGAAAAAAAAAAATGTCTATTTAGTTCTTATGTCCATTTTAAAAATCAGATTATTTGGGTTTTTTTTGTTAAGTTATATTAGTTGGGGTTCCTTTTTATCTTTAATTTTAACTACTTCAATGTTTTTATTTTTTTCTGATTTCTAACAAAATAATCTGATGGTTTCCTCCATTATTTTTATCAGAGTAAGCATCAGCTCAGTGAGACTCTAAAAGGATTTATAATTTTGATATCTAAAACACAAAACTACTGCTTAGAAGAAAATGACCCTCTTTGCCCATGAGTGGCAGTTATAAAGCATCCAGAAAAAAACTATCAGATCTCTTCCAATGCTTTGGCACCCACTTGTTTGTGCTAAGTTCAAACGTCATAATCCATCTGAGAATAAACTCTTTGAGGGGAGTAATACCTTGCTTGACTTGAAGTCTTTAGCTTTGTTAGGGCTGCTGTCCTTTGGTAAGTCTTTGTTTTCTACAGAAACATCACAACAGAGCCGGAGTGACGAGGCCACACAGAAAAACATTCTGGACATTCTTTACATTGTTGATTGAGGCAGTACAGGTAATGACTAAGAGGACTTCTACATTGAGTGCCTTTCATTTTAAGCCCTTTAATATTCCAACATTCCTGTGATTGAAATATAATTCATATTTACAAATGGAGCAAATAAGGAAAAATAAATTCCCCAAAAGCATGTGATCATGATAAATGTAGAAAAACTCTGCATCTTGCAATTCTGCTTTCTTTTGATACTTGCTCAAAACTTCAAATTAAGTTTCTAGTCCTCCACTTTTCTTTATGCCAGTTGTTCTTGCTGAAGTCTAAATAAAGGAAATCTAATCCAATCAAACTATAGACTGAAAATAAACACTAAGGGGTAAAGTCAGCAGAGTATGTTTTGTGAGGTATGCAGGAGTTTGGCCTCTGCTTTTTACAAACAGCTTTGTTGATTATTTCCTGGTTTTCAATCTGTTCTATTGGAAAATGTGACTCAGATAATCTATTGCTTTAAATTTATTGTAGGCAGTACATTCTTCCAAGGGCCTAAAAACATGGGTAGCCAGGTCACAGAGACTGCAATAAACTTAATTGTAAATACAGGGAAATCCTACATACTTAATTGTAAGGAAATCCTATGTACTGGTAGCTCTCTCTGGCCTGTCTGGCATCTTATGGCATCTCCAGTAGAAAATATTCAAGATCTTGGAGAGACGTGCAGCCTATCTCCCAACCTCTTCCCTGTTTACTGTGCAGGGAATTGTGGTTGGTCAATGGTTTGATGACAAGGGCAGGGCAGTGAGAGTGGGGAAAGAGAATGGAAAGTAATGGGTAAAATATATTAAACAGGGTTATTGATTATCTTTTGTCCCTCACATCCTTTGGCCACCAGTATATTTCATCTCAGTGTTTTTCATTGACCCAATAGTAGCTGTAGAATGGCTCAAAAAATATTTTAAACCCTTTCTTACATGGAGAAACAGAACTTAACTTAGATATTCCACAGAGGCATCGAAGTATTTATACCATTCCAAATATTTAGCATGTGTGTGTGGGATCTTGTCTATGATATGATATAACAGCCAGTGACACAGATAAATGAGTTAAACATATATGGCTGAATTTTCTGAAAGGGTGGCTTATAATAATCAAATATTGATTACTTCCTTATTTTAGTTTGATTTTTTTCTGGATATCTGATTTTATGGAGAAAGTTGAAGTGTGTATGTACTTATTCTAAAATTATGGAAGCTAAATCATCATGAGAAAAACTTAAGGAGATTCCATTCCATGTAGCTAAAGCAGTAAAGTTGGAATGGTAAAGGAAGCCATGAAAAGCCACATTCTCTTCCTAGCATCATGGAATTCACAGCACAAAATCTAAAAGTCTGTGTGCAATAGACATATCACACAGAAGCCACTTACCACATTGGCAGCCATGTTTGGTTTACTTCACTCAAAGCCTTATTTATTCTGCAGACATTTCTTTTATTCTCTCATTCTAGTAAAGCTGCATATAGAGTAGATGAAGACTAGATATGTATACATTATTATCCATGTTTTATTTATTTTTTAAAGATTTTATTTGTTTACTTTTAGGGGAAGGGAGGGAGAAAGATAGGGAGAGAAACATCACATGCAAGAGATGCGACTGGTTAACAATTGGTTGCCTCTCATGCACCCCTAACTGGGGACCTTGCCTGCAACCTTGACTGGGAATCAAACCGGCAACCTTTTGGTTCACAGCCAGGCACTCAGTCCTCTGAGCCACACCAGCCAGGGTTTATTATCCATGTTTTAAACCTGCAACTGGCAATGCAAAGAAACCAAACTCAAAAAGCAAGGAAGAGATAGGACATGTTCTATTTCAAACTATCCTCTCTCTGAAGCCTGCTCTTTGATACAAAGTTTTCACATATGCAGGTATTCATTGTTTTAACCACATAAAATAAATCCTCTAAAGGCACAAGAATTTTTATGAACTTAAACTTGACGAATAGTATCAATCCTCATAAAACTAGGACTATTATCCTTTTCTCACTAAGTTTATGCTTTTATTAGCATCCGAGAGGCATTTAAACAACTACTGTCATTCCATGAGACTAGAATAAGAGATTTCTTGAGTCAGAGACGCAGCCCTTGACTATTTGAAAAGAATAATTTTACATATACTTGTATATGGGCTAAAAGAAGTTCTCAGGTACCCTCCCTTTTCTACCAACATTCTACACATGTTCATCCCTTGAGGTGCTGGAATGCTAATGTGGCTTGTTCGACTCGAAAACATTGTGTGAAATCATTTTCTTGAGAGTGGAGAGTTCCATTAAAAGCTGAGTATACCTCTGTGAGGGTCCCACGCCCTTTACTACCCCTGTTCGCTCCCTGGCTCTAAGCTGAGAAGCCACCAGAGAGAAGTCTAGGAGAAAGCAGGCCACTGAGGCAAACGCAGTCCTTACGGCTTTTCACAACCCAGTCTAGCTCTGCACGGTTTACGGTTTTCCTCTGGAATCACTGTCCTGGCTGATGCTCCTCCCCCTGGTCTGGTGCTCTGTCCACACACCTCTCATAGGGTTCTCGTGGCATGGGCGGCTGTCCGGGGACAGAACTCACGGGTCACTAGATATGCTGGTTGAATGCCGCAGAGCATCCTCCTGATCCCAATGGAAAGTGCTGTTGAAATTTTCAGTTAGGCTATTGCATAAGTGATAGTAGTCCATGTAGCTCAATGAAAAAATCATTACCCACAATCACTTGCTGTTATATTTTGAAGCCAAAATAGAACCTATTGTTTCTTCCAGTCAGCTCTTTCCTTGGCTTATTTAAATGAGTTGCTCAGACCTTAGACCCCAGAGGCATTTTGGAACCTTCTTTCCTGTCTCTTCACATCAGTATCAGTGCGGAAGCTTTCGCCTTCATCTCTACGAGGTCTTGCAGTCTTCCTTTCCCCTGCTGTCCTACCATCAGGGCTACCAGAAACAGTGCTTGATACTCACCTGGAATTTTCCAGTAGCTCCCTAAGCAACATTTGTGCTTAAAATAAGGAGCACTTTGTGAAATTTTATAGGCTATTATTACTGTTGGTGCATGTATATCATAAATGTTAATGTTCCAGTCTTTCTTTCCTGTTTAATTGGGATCTGAAACATTAATTTTTTAATGACTTATTCCTATTTTTGCCATTATATAGAATAAAGTGTCTGTTTTGTCTATAAACTCAGTGAGCAAAAATGACTTGATATATCTCACTGCATTTAAAGATTATTTCATAATAATCTGACTTAAAAATAGAAATGCATTTAAATGACTTTGAATGCATAATTTACTTTGCAGAACCAGGGCATTTTAAAAATATCAGCTTTTTTCCTGAGTAGCTGCAGGTCATGATTTGTGTAACAAGGCAAATCTATTTTGAATGTCCCTGGGTAAGCAGAAGCAAGGGTTATATGTTCACTAATGCTTAATGATTCTCCCAAGCTTTGTGGTCCAGAATCGCTAGTGTGAGCTTCTAAAAGGGGGAAACTGTGTTCTCTGTATCTGTGTATCTTCAATAGCCAGCCCTGTGCATGATGCTATGCATGTCATAGTAGGGACTGAATAGTGTTTGGGGAATGAATGAGTGTTTTCGGAGTGTGTTGGACCCACATATTTTAGGCCAATTCCATTCTTTATCATAGCTCTCATGAGTTGGCCTGTGAATTTCATCTTCTGTATTTCTACCAGAATGTAAACCGCAAGAGGGCAGAGACTTTGGGTGTCTCTTTCACTGCTGTACCCTCCGCACCAGGCAGTAACTGACGCACGGTAGGTACTCCACACGCTTTTTGGTGGATGAGGTCAAGGCCTATTGCTTGAGTCTATACCATATTCTCTTTCCCCATTGCTATTGGCCAAATTCAAGTTGTTAGAGTCACTGTAGATTGAGACTGAGAGAAGTGAGTACCTTCAACTGAGTTCTACAACTAAAATAACTGTGTGTGTTAAGAAAGCTAGATAAGCTCGGTAGGCCTTGATTTAATCGTCTTGGAAATGTGAACAAACTAAACTACTGCTGTCATGAAATGGCAATATCGTGTTCTTTTGCTTATGCTGAATTGTCTGGTTTATTTTTTCCTACCTGTGAACACACAATCTTTAAAGACTCTATGAGACTTTTTAAAAAATCTCTCTGTTCTTTTCACTCATTTGTTTTCATCTCAAACTCCCACATCATATAAAACTGAACACACCCTTCTCTACCTCCTCACCATCCTTCCACTCATCACAGCCCTGCAGCAAGCCGTTTGCTATTGCCTGCGTCTGCCTCTGCTTCAATGCCAGATCCTAACTGGGAGGATAGGGCCTTGCTAACTTTGATACTTCGAGTAGAATGGACAATCAATAAATATTTGAATAACTTTTTGCATGTTAGGATTTCTTTTTGTGTTATTTGGTTTTCTTAGACCCAATCCTATGGAGAAAATAAACCTGGATTCCAAAATAGCTTACTTAATAAAGTACTTGGATAAGTCTTTTCAGCTAGATGCTAAAGAAACAATTGAACTAGGATGTTGAAAAGAAATAAATAGATGTGGAGTAAGCCCTTAACTAATGCTATTGATAGTTTCTGTGACTTTAAGCAAAATTACATATAAGGAAACCATTTTTATCATAAGCTAATTGGTATAAAAAATAGTTAGGTTCTTTTGGCATATCATCAATGTTATAAAGAAATGATGTTGAATGAAATGACATTAACAAAATGGCATTTGAAAACCTGCTGTATAATAACTAAACTGGTGAACAAAGATGAGTGTGACAGCCCTGGCTGGTATGACTCAGTGGCCTGCAAACCAAAGAGTCATCAGTTCAGTTCCTAGTTAGGCCACATGCCTGGGTTGTGGGCCAGGTCCCCAGTGGGGGGCGCACAAGAGGCAACCACACATTGATATTTCTCTCCCTCTCTTCCTCCCTCCCTTCCTCTCTCTCTAAAAATAAGTAAATAAAATCTTAAAAAAAAGTTGAATGTAATAAATTTAACTTCGATCCACCAGGGAAGATTTATAAATATCTATGAATATATATAAAGTATGATACTCATCTATTATATTTACACACATAACCTTGCATTTATACAAAAGATTTGTCCACTTACACAGCGAAGTACATAAGCTATTTTCTTCCTTTTTCAAGAAAATCATTACTTTCAGTAATGAAAATAAGTGGTCACTTTCAGCTCACTTTGAAGACAGTAAAAAAATAATGATAAATTGGTTCATCTTCCCAAAAAGCAAACTTGTTTTTCTCATGACACACTGAATTAACCCAAAATTCTCTAGCATGACTACTCAAAAGACCCCTCCCAATTTGACCTTATCCTTCCTCACTTGTGTTGCAGGCCTCAGTTGTGCTGAAATAATTTGCATTCCAAAATGTACTGTAGGTATTCACGACTTGTTGCCTCTGCCTTTGAGTTCCCTCTGCTCTCGAGATCTCATCTGGCTACAGAGACCCAGACATCACTTCCTCCATGTGGCCTTTGCAGACTTCCACAAGTGGAGGTAGACTCTACATTCCTTGGGGTGCCGAAGGACTTGACTCTCCTTGTTATTACCATTCTATGATTCAGCCTTTCCCATAACAAGACTTTCCTTGAACCCCTCTGAAATACTTAATGGCAAAACGATACTGGGTCGGAATCTTCAGGGGAGGCCTGTGGGATTCAGTAAGTTCACTAAGTGCCCGACACGAGTTATATTGTAGGGAACATCTGGAAAACACTGTTAATCTCTGTTTCAGCCACTTGTGTAAATCTTATCACTCGCTAGATTCCTTTCAATGTTGAATTCATTTACTTTGGTTTTAATCTTTCAACATATCTTATGTGATGTTTTCTATACATCAGTTAATTAATAAAAAGATTGTCTGATTGAATTAAAAATTACTGTATTCTGCTGTGTATACTGCCCACCCACATTTTTGGTCCAAACTTTCAGGAAAAAATATTGTGTTTTAATTTTCTAATTCAATCATTTATTTATTTATATTTGGATACTAGTTTTTTTTTGTTTATTTTACAAAGGGTATTACTTTGCATATGGGTATTGTTATTGCTTTCTAGAGTTACACTTTTAACACATAAGCATAAATAAAAGAATTAACATTTATATAGATATGGAATTAGTAAAACCCACTTACAATGTGCATTCTTATTTTTCCCTCAAAAATCTGGGTAAAACGTGCTCATTATACATGGCAAAATACAGTATCATCTTATGGAGTATCCATTTTGTATGTACCTAAAGTTCTTCCAGAAAAATTCTGTTCATAGAGATGAACAATAGAGACATTTGAGACAATCAGGTGTAACGTGTCCTCTGAGAAAGAGCATAATGAGTTGAGAGCTCAAGGATCAGCTGGGTTTGGCTTTCAGATCTGCGACTGATCAGTTTATTATTTAAATGCTTTGATTTTAAGGCTGCTCATCTGTAAAATGAGGGTGATTACATATTTTTTGCTCTATCAAATGAGACTGTGCATGTGAAATTGAAAAGGTAAAAGGGATCTTATTATATGGCTTGACTTTGTCTATTTTCCTAGTCTTGCAGGACTCTCTCCAAACCAATGTCCTCTGTGAGGGTGGCGACGTTTCCTACCTGGTGACTGAAAGGTGCCTAGACTTTTCTGCTAAGATACTCTGTAAAATACTGGCCCAACATTTCTGAACCAAAAACTTTATAAATCTTTCCAATGTTACATTTTAGTAATTTCCTTCATGAAGTTCAAAACTGTGTCCCTCCTTTTTGTAGCCCTTTCCCCTAGCTTCTTACACACGGAATATTTGGACACAGACCTAATGCTGCCGACTGGAGCAGCTGTGTTAGCCTTTTCAAGCTTATTAAAATAAGGGAGGATGGCAAAGACAGGGTTTAATGTTCTTAGTACAGATTATTTAAAGCCCAAGGCCAAGAAACTCATAGAAGGGAATCAGAAATTAACTTAAGCCAAACAGGCTTTAAATAATACTATTGAATATATTTAGTCTCAGAAAGAATTAGTGTTTGGGAGCAGAGATGTAAAGCCATGTAATCTAGCTGAGTAAGTCTGGCTTTAGAAATAAGAGTATTTAAGCTTATCTGGCTAGATTGGGCCGTGGGGACCATGTGATCGATGGTAACCTGGAGTGGCTTATTGTCATCGAGCTTCTGTTTTAATGCTGGAGGCTTACACTCAGAGGCCAGAGTGAAACAGTTAGATGTCTGAACTCTTTTGTGGTGCTGATGGGAATTAGGATGATGCAGGCAAGAGAAAAAATGGGCACTCTGGGAGAGCTGCCTAACTCCAGGGAGGTCAGGGCTGTTCTGGCTGACTCGGAGCCTAGAAACCTGGGGGGCGAGTGTAGAAATGACCCACGCCTGGTCGTAGTGAGTAGACTTTGTCCTTGGGTGAGCGGAGGGTTTTTTGATTATGTAAAATGCCATCAGATGTTGTGGATTCCTAGGGGAGCAGTGTAGTTTTGTTTGTTTGTTTTTTTACTCTAAAAAAATGAGGCAGAGTTTCCATAATGTAAAATTAATTAAAGTGCACAATTCAGTGGGTTTTAGCACATTTACAGTGCTGTACAATCACCACCTCTATCTAATTCCAAACCATGTTTATCACCCCCAAATTCATTAGTCATTCTAGACTCCCCTCCCCCTGCCACTGGCAACCACCAGTCTGCTGTCTCTTTGAATTTGCCTATTCTGGATATTTCAAATAAATGAAACAATACAATATGTGAACAAAACCAGACACAAAAGGTCATATTACTAAGTCAACCTCATTACTAATTATACATAGATTTATTTAGATTTTCTCTTTCTCCTTGGACTAATTTGATAATTCATGTTTCTGGACATTTCTCCATTTGATCAGATGGTCTCATTGGTTGGCATCACTCATTCACAGTGTTCTTATGCTCTTTGTCACTTCTGGAAGCAGGACTGATCTGTGATACGACATGCACGGAGATCCGTCTGTGCAACGTCTGCAGACTGAGTAATGTGTTACATGGGTGTGCTGGTCACGTTGTCTTAGAGTGACGGTGCCTGGAAATCAGGTATGTACACAGGTTTGTTTAGATACTGGCTTCCTGGGACATTCAATGAAGAGTTTCCAATTTGAAGAGACAGTATTCCTCTCTGTCTCACCGTGCACGCATGAAAAATAACCCCCAGGATACCATGAAGGATGAGGTAAAAAAATAAACAGAGTAAAATGACAGTGATATACGCCATTTATGGATCACTTATTATAGTCTAGACCCCACTAAACACTTTATTTTATTTACTTCCCATTACTCTCCAGAGTAGGCGCCACTTTAATCCCATACTTACAAATATAGGCAAGGAAGTTTAGCCTAACAAAAGTTCAAAAGGAAAAACAAACCTTTTCTAAATCCACAGAATAAGGGGCAGAGGTGAGACTTGAACCTAGGTCATTCTGTCATTAAGTTCTGCCCTTTCTTTCAACTGATTATATAGAAGAAATAGGAATTAGTCCTAGTGATTTTCCACAGTTTCTGGAAATTTTGGCATTTATTTCTTATAGAAGAGCCTCTCAATTTCCCCAATGATGAGGCTAGATTGAGAATGAATCTGAGTTATGATTATTCCCTGCTAACACGCAGAGAAATGTCACAGGATTTTAATGTTTGAGACATTCTAGAAAGAAGTAGAACTTTTTTGTAGGCAAATAGTATAGTTATTTTAAGGTAAGAAAGTTTATGAAGTTTTAAAAATTTCAGTGCAACATAAAGCACATGAAGTAAAATTGTAAAAACAAATATAATATACTATATTTCAGTTTTTAATGACTCAATAAGGTTTTTATTATTCCAAAGTGGATTTGCTTAGACCAGTAAATCCAATAATCTATCTAAAACATTCTTTTATTTTATTTTTACAGCTAGGCAATGAAATAAACTCTATCTAAAGATAAATGTACCAGAGGAGAAAGCAAGAGAAGGCTCCTTGTGTTCCAAATTAACAATGGCCTTGTTATAGAGACGTACAAATGGCTTCTGATATTTCTGGTATAAAGATAGCAGTTTTATGAGTCTTGGAGCTAATAACCTTACTAGATAGCACACATTTGATCTTATGAAAGGAAAAAGATGGCTGCAGTTAAAAAAAAAATCCAGGCCCATTATAATTTGAAACACTTAGTGCCTGATGAGAAGCCATTGGCCCCTCATTAAAATGTTAGATTTATGATGCACACTAAAAATGATAATGGGATAAATAACAGTAACCTGGCAGTAAACCAAAGGCTAGAAACACCGCCATGAAAACTTATACAGGAAAGAAACACAAAAAGAAAAATTTCACTGTTACAATTTTATCCTTCAGAATTTAGCACTTAGTGAAATTTCTCTCATTAGAGCAGATGGGAGACAATTACCTTTTTATGACACTTATAAAACTCATACTTCCCTCCAAGTGTTCCTAAACCTAATTAAGAGAGCAAACAAATTGCTCTAGGCAGGTATTGATGAAGATGGAACTTCATTTTGTCAGGTGAATGTGGGGCGGGAAAACACAACCTTCCCCAACATTACCGAAACTCCTTGTATATAAATTATCCTTCATGTGACAGCTTTTCTCAGGAATCCCAGAACATAAGTGATGGCAACAAGGTATCAGGAAACCAAATCTTTTTTCCCGCCAGAAAATTTCTCCTGAGGAAACTCTTCATGCCTTCCCTGTCCTCATGGGTGCTGAGAACATACGGCGTGCAGCCGAGTGAATCACAGTCAGAACAGTGATTCTGAGCTCAGGCTGCCTGTTGGAGGCCTACCTTTGCTGCTACAGTGTGATCTCAGGAAGTCCCAGAACCTCTGCTTTTCTCCCTTTTCTCATCTATAAAACAGACAATAATAATATCTATCACATTGATTTGGAGGATTAAATGAGTTATGTTAAATTCTTGGAACAGCACCCAACATCTGGTAAACACACCAAAATATTACCTCAGTGACCTTCCACCAGCTCTCGTTGGTGCCAAACTTACTTCTCCTCCATCCAGCACCCGTAACTGGGGATAGTGATCTTTTCGTCCTAAGATCATTACCAGGTGAGCAGAGGGACATTGAGACCTTTCCTTTTTTTCCTACTTTAAATATTATTGTAACAGGCATCACTATGCATGTCTTCTAGAGCCTGTCTATGTTGAGTTGTTGAGTATAAGGATAGACGCCTTTTAGTAAACCACCAATTTATAAGACACGTATGTACCTCCAGCACGCCTACTGTTGGCTCACTTTTCTTCACCTAAAGCATACTTTTCACATATACATGTATCTTTTACATATGTGTACATATACATTTTCCATTTATGTATAAGACATTTTTACTTATTTATTTTTTTCATTTTCTGGGTTTTCCTCCAAAGGCAAGGATTTCTTATCTCTTTTGTTCAGTACAGGCAAGATGTGTGATGGCAAATATTACAGCATCACCCAGAATGGATGTAAAAGTCAGACTTTACTGGGAAATGTAAAAGCCCAGAATTGTTGTAGGAAGAACACAGTTTCCACACTCTTATTACCTCACAGAGCACACTAGAGGGCTGTGTCCACAGCATGAAGCCTGGTCTTTTGTCACATCTTCCATAGTGACAAGCAGCCTCATGTATGTCTATTAGTCACCAGTCAGGCCTCTGCCACCAAATCACCTGAGCAGAGAGGCACCTGAGTTGTCTGACAACACCAGGTGTTAGTGCTGGGTAATCTCACAAGAAGAGACTTCAGGCTAAAAGGGGAAGGAGGGCCCTTTCTGCCATTTCCAGGGAAAGGTGAGCTCAGTGCTTGAGCCTCTTCCACCAACAGAGTAAACCCCTTCCTCTGACCTAAGAGAGCCAATGCCCCAATCTCAAAGGGCTCACTGGCGGGCAACCTGAGATTACAGAATAATTCCCTGGGCAATCCTCCTTGTCTTTCTTCAGATATAACATAGAAAGGTAGTAACTCACACTTTTATCTCTTATCTTTAATAGGGGCACATTGACAAGAGCAAGTATTAAGTTATAATCACAATAACAGGAACAACCATTCCTTTTAATGTACAAGTTGCCAATTGTGACCAAGTTCTGAGTGAAGTTTCATGTATATTATTTCATTTAATCTTTATAAGAGCCATAGGAGATAAATATAATGAATCCATATTCCATGAAAGAAAAGCGAGGCTGAAAGGGACCCAGGGCTGTCCAGCCTCTGGCATCTCTGGCCCACACTGGAAGAAGAAGAGTTATTTTGGGCCACATGTTAAATAGAGTGCAACACATAATCACAAAAAATCTCATAATGTTTTAAGTAAATTTACGATCTTGAGCTGCATTCATGGCCATCCGGGGCTGCACGCGGCCTGCAGGCCACAGGTTGGACAGCCCTGAATTCTTTTGTAAGATGCCATAGCAGCTTTGATGTGAAAATTTGATTAAGATTTTGAACCCAGATCTACATGACCCCAAAGTCCATGGTTTTTCTAGAAGAATGAATTCCACACTGCTCTACTTCAAGAAGATGCAGAATAGATATTTTGGGGGCCAGTTATTCGGAGATAACAAAGGTTGGAGAGAGTGAATGAAAGGAGATACAGATGGATAAAATGACAGACTTAGTCTGATCCAATGACCTGTCAAGTTAGGTTTTGTTCCTCTGGCATCGTAGAATGACATTAATAAAGAAAGTGTCAACCTTGAAAATACTATGACATACCTTACTGTCTTGGTTTCAGTTGGTATGCCTCAGGCTAGGCTCGATTTCCTACGGAGAGGGTAATCCCAGAAAGGAACCCATAGTGCCTGTCACATCCTGTTCTTGACAGTTCTACACAGTCACTTGTACAACAGTCTATTTGTTACAAGGAAGTCAATATTTAGAGCCAAGTCTTAAGAGAAGGGGGCAGGAGTCCCTCTGCTTGAAGGAAGAAGTGTTAAAATATTTGTGGGTATATTTTAATACAATCACACTTGTAAAAAGAAATTCGCATGTTAGAATGTACTCATTTTATTACACATAAAACCTTTTGCTACCACTTAATATAAGCTTTTACACAATGTCTATCAGTATAAACCCTGGACTGAATGAAACATTGGCTAGAGTAGGGTTCATTTTGCTATAGGAAACATTCAATAAATACTGCAAGTAACTCTGGCAAGCATTTTGCCTTGGAGGTTCTTTAGTAGATGTGGTCAGGGCAGCAAACACTTCTGTCTACACACCAGCAGGGCGGAATGGCCAGCAAGGGACCAGCGCAACAGGTCGAATGGCAGCATTGTGCTGTGGTGAGGATGTTTTGCAAATATGCTGACTTGTTCAGTATCCTTTGGAGTTTACAGTCTCCTCATCGATGCTGCCAACACTTTTTACTAGAAACAAAATGTGGGGAGAACCAACCCCTGATTTTCTATGATTTCACTTATCAACTACTGGTGTTTTTGAGGTAAAATGTTAGAGCATGTCTTCAGTTTAGTCAAAAAGTCAACTACAGTTAATTCCGTCTAGTCAATGTAGTAGTTGTCCTCTGCTTTCCAAACAGAAGTAAACTGCTCAGTCAATTGAAGTGAATGAAAACCAGGTGGCTAATTACTTGTTTTGCTGTTATAAAGCACAAAAAAACCCTAATTTGGCTAGTTATGCCTTTTAAGTGAATCAACTTTGGTGTCTTGATACCAAATATACAGCATTTTCTCTCTCAGCCCTCCTGGGTGAAATTAAATCCAAAGGAACCAGCTTTACTCAGTCCAGTTTCTTTCATTAAAAATGAACAAAGCCTGTCTGAGAGTGAGGCCCAAAGCCCACGCGGCCACCACCACTGTCTTCTATTGTCACACGTGACATGATCCACGAATAACTCCTTGAGCTACTCTCACTGAGAAATACAGGGGCTCTAAGTGAAGGTGAAATTTCCTACGGCCAGATGAGGAGCACAGTCAGGATTCATCTCCAGGGGTGCTGACTCATCGTTGCTGATTAAAACTTTTCCATAATGTCTTCGTTTAGGTTGGAAAAGGCCCCCCTGTGTGACCAGTAAACGACGTGGGGAATGTTAGTGCTCCTCTGGATGGGTTCCATCATGGGTTCCTGCCAACCTTCTTCTTGCTTCTGTGGGATTCCGAAAGAGATACAGGACAGCTGCATAATCCTCCGAAGCACCACATGAGAGACCCCCTAATACTACTAAGCCATGGTGTTTAACTCATCAGTAATAACTGTTGGGTTTCAGAATACAGTTGCATTGTTTAAGCAACATAATTTCAAGGAGTTACAGGAAAGCTAATTACTAAGTTCTAATCTTCCAAGCATATCTCTGCAGGTTGGGACGGCAGATACCAATGTAACAGCCCTTTTAAACTCTGAGAATGTGTGTGTGTGTATTGGTATGTGAATTTCAATACCCAGTTTATATTTTCAGGGTTAATGACATTTTTTTATGATGATATCAGGTCAGAAGTAAACTATTGCAGAAGGAATTTTTAAGGGAAGTGAGAGCTCCAGATTTCTGGTCAAGGTCATCATAGCAGAGTATGTGAACACTGAGCTTGCCTCCTTCATGACCGCATCAAAATTACAACTAAGTTACAAAACAACATCCACCCTTGAGAACCACCTGAAGACTAGCAGAACAAAATTCCTATAACTAAGGATATAAAGAAGTCGTGCTGAGAATGGCTTTAAAAAAATAAACTCCCAATAACTAAAACATGGACATGTTCACTGTCTCTCTAGCTTCCAGAAGATTCTATGTAAGTAAGGCGAAGTAGCCTTGGATATGCTTGAGTTACATGCAGTGTGCTGGACTCCAAAGCTGCACTGCTGGACCCAGGCGAGTCACTTAACCTTTCTGTTGTTTCTGTGTAAATGGGTTAAAGTCATCCAGGCTCATGTAAAAGCCATAGATCAGGGCCTGGTACACAGCAAATTGTCCATAAATGTCATCTATGATTATTTTTTAGAAAACAGGAGAAAAAACAGTCACATAATAGCTATTTGAATTATTGATCTTTTAAATTTCTTAAACCTTCTTAATAGTTCAACCATTGGCTCTGCTACCAGGATATTTTGTCATTTTCCCTTCAGTGTAACATAGCTTCAGGGACACAAATGTGGACCACATTAAAGGGACTTACCTTCTTATCAACCTTTGGAAGAAAAACCTTTAGTGGGAAGCAGAGTTTTCCTTGTTAAAAAAAGTTATTTAAAACAATCTGGACAAGATTCGAGTCTGTATTTTTTTGTTTTTCCTTTTTTAAATTTTATTGATTATGCTGTTACAGTTGTCCCATTTTCCCCCTTCACTCCCCTGCACCCTGCCCCCCCTCCCACCCACATTCTCCTCCTTTAGTTCCTGTCCCTGTGTCATAAATTCTTTAGCTTCTACATTTCCCATACTATTCTTGCCCTCCCCTATCTATTTTCTACCTATTGTTTATGCTACTTATTCTCTGTATCTTTGCCCCCTCTCTCCTCCTCCCACTTCCCTGTTGCTAACCCTCCATGTGATCTCCATTTCTGTGGTTCTGTTCCTATTCTAGTCGTTTGCTTAGTTTGCTTTTGTTTTAGGTATGGTTGTTACTAACTGTGAGTTTGAAGTTGTTTTTTACTGTTCATATTTTTAATCTTCATTTTCTTAGGTAAGTCCCTTAACATTTCATATAATAAGGGCTTGGTGATGATGAACTTCTTGACCTTATCTGAGAAGCACTTTATCTGCCCTTCCATTCTAAATGAAAGCTTTGCTGGAGAGAGCAATCTGGGATGTAGGTCCTGCCTTTCAGGACTTGGAATACTTCTTTCCAGCCCCTTTTTGCCTATAAGGTCTCTTTTGAGAAATCAGCTGACATTCTGATGGGAACTCCTTTGTAGGTAACTGTCCCCTTATCTCTTGCTGCTTCTAGGATTCTCTCCTTCATTTTTACCTTGGCTAATGTAATTATGATGTGCCTTGGCATGTTCCTCCTTCGGTCCAACCTCTTCGGGACTCTGGGCTTCTTGGACTTCCTGGAAGTCTATTTCCCTTAACAGATTTGGGAAGTTCTCCTTCATTATTTGTTCAAATAACTTTTCAACTTGCTGCTCTTCCTCTTCCCCTTCTGGTGCCCCTATAATTCGGATGTTGGAACATTTAAAGATGTCCTGGAGGTTTCCTAAGCCTGTCCTCATTTTTCTGAATTCTTTTTCTTCAT
This sequence comes from Tonatia bakeri, assembly GCA_004024845.1. Lineage (NCBI taxonomy): Eukaryota > Metazoa > Chordata > Mammalia > Chiroptera > Phyllostomidae > Tonatia > Tonatia bakeri. Next base: position 22,537 of record PVIA01003440.1, on the reverse strand, counting down.
TCTTTTCTGTTTGGTTGTTCCTTTCTTCCTTTTGGTCCATTTCATTGATTTGAGTCCCAGTTTTCTTCCCCTCACTATTGGTTCCCTGTGCATTTTCCTTCATTTCTCTTATCGTAGACTGCATTTGTTCATCTAATTTATGACCAAAGTCAACCAATTCTGTGAGCATCCTGATCACCAGTGCTTTGAACTGTGCATCTGGTAGGTTGGCTATCTCTTGGTCACTTAAAAAAATTGGCTCTGGGGATTTCAATTCTGTTTGAGCCACTTTTTTATTTTCCTTTGGTCTGGTTGAGGTTGTTATATATGGGCAGCAGAGCCTTAGGTGTTCACTGGGTTGGGGCACCCCAGTCGCTGGGTTGTGACGTTGTATGTGGAGGTGGGGTCCAAGAGGGAACAATGGAACCTTCTCCGCTCTCCCTAGGACTTCAGTCCCCTTTGCCGCTTCCCACAAGCAAATTGGGCCCTTCTGGTGCTGGCTCCTGGGTGGGTGGGCTTGTGTACTTTCTTGGACTCTGTGGCTTTCCCAGAGGAGCCTCCTGTGAGTCTGAGAGAATCTCCCGGCCTCAGCTCCCACAGGTGTTTTCAGTCAGTGCTCTTAGGCTTTGTTTCCTGGCGCTGGGGTCCTGGGTCATGTAGTCTGTGTTGCTGCCTGTTTTGGCTTAGTTTGTCTGCGTGTGAATGTGTGGCTGTGGACAGCCAGCTGCGTCTCATTGGGTCTGCTCGTTGCCTCCCGTACCCAGGGTCTGCCACCAGTCCGTCCGCTGCCCCTGCGCTTCTGGGGTCCGCCAACTCCCATCTGTGCCCTGCCTGCCTGCGTCTGCCAGCCACCGTTCTTTCCTGCCAGGGGACCCCTTGAACCCTCTCTGTAGGCTTCTGACTCCACCCCTCCTTACCGGTCTGGATGTACAGTAGTCAGACTTCCATTCAGGTCATTTCTCTTTGTTCTGGTTGTTTCTTGTTTCTCAATTTTTGTTGTCCTTAGTTTTGGTTGCACGAGGAGGCACAGTGCGACTACCTATGCCTCCATCTTGGCTGAAGTCTGAGTCTATACCTTTAAAAAAAAAATAGTTTATTTATTTTTTGTATTAATTTTTTCATTGTTGTTCAGTTACCGTTGTCTCCCTTTCCCCCCTTTACTCTCCCTGCCCTACCCACCCCTCCACTTTGCATATTCAACCTTCCCCTACCCGGCTGTCTGTGTCCATGGGCCCCTTACACAAGTCCCTTGACATGACCTTTCCCCACTATCCCCTTTCCTTGTCCCCTCTGGTCACTGTCAGTTTGTTCTTTGTTTCCATGTCTCCGGTTCTATTTTTCTCACTTGTTTGTTTTGTTGATTAGGTTCCACTAATAGGTGAGTCAAGTGTGTATTTCTTTAATTCTAAAAGTTTTTCATCCAAGGTTTTTGTTATCTTTTAAAACAATCGCCTGCTTTGTATAGACACCACTCCTATCCATCCATTTATGTATTCTGGTGGCTGTTTTGAACACAGATGGAAGGGGGACAGAGGCAGAAGCAGGGAGACCTAGTAGGGGGCAAGACACTGAGTAAGACACTGAGGCCATGAGGAAAGGTCCGATTCTGAATGTGCAGCATTTGAGGTTAGACCCAACAGAATACGATGATACATTAGCTGTGATGCGAGGAAAAGGCGTCAAGAAGGCTGCAGTGATTTTTCTTTGAACAGTTAGAAGAGTGGGCCTGCCATTCCCAGAGGTGAGGACTGCTTCACGGTGAGCTGGGTGGGAGGCGATGTCAGGAGCTTGGTTTCGGATATTTTCCATCTGAGATGCCTCTCGGCACCAAAGTGGAGATATGGAGATACTGGGTGGTAGGGTGTCAGATAAAATACAGGACACCCAGTTAAATTAAAGCTTCAGAAAAATACAAAAAATATGTTTAGATAAATACAAAACAAGTATTTCATGGTACATACTTATTCTATAAACTATTTTTGCCTGAAATTCTTATTTTACTGGTTGTCCTCTGTTTTTATTTGATAAACCTGGCAGTCCTAGTAAGTGGACAGTTGAATGATGAAGGAGAGGTCAGAGGCTGGCGTTACCAACCTGAGGACCAACTTTAAAGTTGTGTGATTAAATGAGATCACAGAGAGGTGGGCATGGACAGCAATGCAATTGACCCGAGGAAGGTCGGGAAATAGGATGCTAAGGCGAGGAGAGAAAGTTAGGAGGGAAACCAGGTGAATGTGATCTCCTGGAAGCCAAAATAAAGCAAGGGCCACAAGTAGGAGTGAGCAGCTGTGTCTGTTGCAGCTAGTAAGGGACAGATGAGTCAGATGAGGACCAAAAAGATAGGCATCAAAAAAGATATCCTTAATGATTTATCAAAAATATTGCTGGGTTGTGAAGGAAAAAAATACGACTAAGAGTATGTTCAAAATTCTTTTGGAGGTAGCAAGTAGAGATAATTATTTCAAGGAGGATTATAAAATGCAAAAAGGAATATATGTTTTTACCTGGAGAGGGAAATAAGGTCAAGAGGTTTACTTTTTTGTATAATGTATATAAAAGAAATTACAGATGTGTGAGTGCTGATGAGTATGATCCAAAGAGAGGGAAGACTCAGTGCAGGAGGCAGAGGGATAACTGCTGGCCAAATGTTCTTGCAAGGAAAGAGGACGTGGGGTGTAGAGAGCAAACAGAGGCACTGACTGGATTGAGATCGAGGTCTCTCCAGTCACCTGTGATAAGCAGAGTGGAGGCCTGCTGCAGGGCGGTGAGGAGTGGTCGTGGCATCTGGCAGACGTTCTCCTGTGCTGGCGTCGGGTTCCTCCACGAAAAGGAAGCCGGGGGGACTTTGCCAAGTGAGACAATTAAAGAGAAGGTGGGAGAGACCTAGACCCCTTTGTTTCTTGTCTATCTCTCAGTGTTTTTACAGTTCCAACTTTTTGGAATTTGTTCATTTCTCGGTTGTAAAACTTTTCACTTTCTATCTTGTTTTCCATCCTATTTGATGGTGCATGTGTCTTATCTCCCTGCAGAATCTGTAAAATCTCTGAAGGCAGAGTTCATTCCACCTCTTGTGTAAATCCCTCCATCTTGGTCGGAGTAGAGGATCAATGAACATTTATTAAGAGAATTTAGTTTTTTTTTAATTAAATGCACTGCAATCCCAAGACACTCTTTTATTTAGGCTAAAAAATATTCCTCCTTCTTCCAAAGATCCCCTGTATGTTGTAGAAGATTCACGTAAGTAAATCAATTCTTTGATCTGGCAGATATAAAAATTATATTATAGAAAAATAGTCTAAAATTATACTGGCAATGGACACTGAACCAAAAACCCCTTCAATGTGCATAAAATTGTGAGATAGCATAAATATATCAATTATGCTTCAAAGTAGAAAGGAAATTCTTGAAATAAGCCTTATAGATTCCACATAGAATGTTAGATACAACTTTAAAACATGAAATTTTAAAAAACTGTTGTCAATTATGTTCTTCTAAAATATTTACCAGGCAAAATTATATAGATATCTTCAAAAGGGTAAGGAAATATAAATAATTATTCTCAAGAAATCCCCATATATTAGTGGCTCAAAAGTGTTGATATGCTTTATATATTTACAAATAAAATAATAGACAGTTGTATTTGTTGAAAAGATAAGGTATTAACTTCAAAAGTATAGATAATTATGGTTTTGGTTTATTTTAGAGTATAGAGCTAACCACATACTATGCAAATTAAAAATATTATATTCAGTGTTTATGTAATTGTGTGGTATTTCCTCTAAAATTATAGTGAAAATATCTATAATTAAATAAATGCTCTCTCCAATTACTGTGATGTCTCATAATCTTTTTGTCTCTGTAAACAAAGACCTATTGTAACCTACTTACAGGAGTTTCCACTCACGACCATTTTACACATTTCCACTCTATTTTAGAAGAAAGAAGTAGTCAATTAGCCCTGCAACAGTGAGTTATCACATAAAAATACCCAATCTTCAATGATTAGCTATAACGCCAACGTACTCCTTCACTATTACAAGCAGACTAATTGCCCTTATAATTTATCTATTATGCGTTTAACACTAAAATTGTTCAGATACTTCAAACCCAAGTCAGACTCTAGTTATTTTTAATGAAATGATCTGTCTTCCATTTGTTCATACATTGCCAATAATGTCAATGAAGCCACTACATCTGGATTCACTTTCAGACTATTTGATGGAACTTTTCAAAAGACTAGCCAGCTCAGTGAGATAATCAATTGAAAGTCTAAGCTTTTATAAACAGCTGGCTTGCAAACATGTGGTTGCTGAGAACTATCTGTTTATTTTACCCTTTTCCATTTCATTTTATTTACAAATTTATTATTTTCCTTCTGGAATTAAGCACTTTTTCACTTAGGAAAAATTAATTTTGTTTATTTTTGGTGTGACCTGGGGCTGAGGCTTCACATTTATCCTTATACCCAACATCTATTATTTCTAAATTCTGGCATCTATAATATGCTTCCTTGGGGGGCCTGTCATTGTTTGGGACCACTTCCTCACTTCTGACTGTGACTATTTCACTGGAGCTATTTTGTGTCATTGCTTAGTACCATTATAACACAGACCCAGAGAGCACCAGAGAATGGTCTTCGAAGTCTGTCTTGTCTGCCCATCTTGCTTTATGTCTGAGGAATGAGATCCCAGGATGGGATCTAACCTGCTGTGTACATTGAGTAGTAAGAGAACCAGGATGAGAACCCAAATTTATTGCTGCTCACATTTCTACGTGCTGTGGGTTAAATTTGACTCTTCCATCTTCCTTCTACATGAATTGACCAAGGTCCTTCTTTCAGTTTCCTTCTTGGGATCACATTCCTGTCTATGGACCTGGGTTAGATCTTGTATAAATGCCTGCAGTATACCAGCCAGCCACCATCCAGTGACTTGGATTTTGTTCTCTTAGAAAACACTGTCTAAGCAGTGGAGGTACCTACTTCTCTTCTGGGTCTCCCTAGTGCCGTGTGCTATTATCTCCATTACTGTACTCATCACAGTAGCCTATCAGTGTTCACTCAGTTGCCTGCTTTCCTTAGAGAAAAGACAAACACCTGTGTTTCAGTGCCCAGGAGTCCTCTCAGCCTACCTCCCAGCATTGTCCAAGAGCCTGGGAACAGCCATGGGCCACATGTGAAAGCAAGACTGTCCATGTTTTCTGTCTCATGGAACAAGTCTTACTCAACTGAAGGAAAGTCAGAAAACTTCCTCCCCCATCTTTCCCACAAGGCAGAATTCCAGGCTCGGTGCCCTGTTATGTCACTTTGCACAGACATTGCTTTTGGAGGTGGCCAGAGCGCTATTGTTTACTTTCTAAGCTCTTCTTTCTGAATCAGTTGAGCGACTGCATCCTCAGAAAGTGTTCAAGGCAGGAAGAAGAACGAAGGGGGCTGATGGTGATTGCTGTATTCTGGGAAGTATCACCTTCCCTGGACTGTGTTTGAAGTGAAAATAAATAGAGGAAGAGCTCAGCAGACAGGGTACATAGGGATTATTATTTCTAACATAAATCTCCTTTCCAGAACCTAAAAAAACCAGACAGAAGACAATGGAGTTGATTCTGCATTGGCTCAGCAATAACCAAAGGCCAGTGCCACACTGAGAAATGGCAGGAGCCATTTCCCACCAACCAACCCCCCATTTAGCTGTAGATGGCCACTGACATGTTTATGTTGTATGCCATCCTTAAGGGCTAGAAAAAGGGGAACCTGAATGCAGTTGCCTAGTGACAGTTTAACACAGTGGTTAAGTATTCAGCACCCTGTTTATGTGGAGTCATATACTATAGTATAGGTTTTAATTCCAGACGTACCATTTTCTTTTCTGGAAGTTTTTTTTCCTTCCTTATTTTTAAATTTGTATTGCATTTACTGGTTGATAAAACTGTTATTCTACAATACATCATCTGTATATTATATGATGTGTTCACCACCCCAAGTCAAGTCTCCTTCCATCCCCTTTTATCCTCCTTTATTCTTTTACCTGCCCCCAACCCCCCTTCCCTCTGGTGATCACCATACTGTTGTCTGTGTCTATGAGTTTTGTTTTTTGTTGGTTTTCCTTGCTTCATCCTTTCATTTATTTCACCCAGCCCCCCAAACCCCCTGCACTTGGACAGCTTTAAGTCTGTTCTCTAAATCTAAGAGTCTGTTTATATTTTGTTTGTTTGTTTATGTTGTTCATTAGATTACACATGTAAGTAAAATCATATGGTATTTGTCTTTCTCTGGCTGGATTATTTCATTTAGCATAATCTCCAGGCCCATCTATGCTGTCAGGAAAGATAAGATTTCCTTCTTTATTGCAGCTGAGTAGTATTTCATTGTGTAAATAAATATACAACAGCTTTTTTATCTACTCATCTACTCATGAGCACTTGGGCTACTTCCAAATCCTGGCTATTGTAAATGAACATAGGGGTGCAGGTGTTATTTTGAATTAGTGTTTTGGGTTTCTTCAGATATATTCCCAGAAGTAAAGTTGGTGTGTCATAAGGCAGTTCAAATTTTAATTTTTTGAGGAAACTCCATATTGTTTTCCACAGCGACTGCACAAGTCTGCATTCCCATCAACCGCGTACAAGCGTTCCCATTTCTCCACATCCTCGCCAACACTTGTTGTTTGTTGATTTATTGATAACAACCATTCTGACAGGTTTGGGATGATATCTCATTGTGGTTCTAATGTACATCTCTCTGAAGTTTAGTGACATGGAGCATCTTTCCACATGTCTATGGGCTCTCAGTATGTCTTCTTTGGAGAAGTATCTATTCACTCCCTTTGCCCATTTTTTAATTTTATTGTTTGTTTTTTTGGTGTTGAGTTGTATACATTCTTTATACAACACAGATGCATCAGATGTATCAGTGGTTAATATGTTCTCCTGTTCAGTGGCTTGTCTTTTCATTCTGTTTATGGTGCCCTTTGCTACCAAAAACTTTTTAGGCTGATGTAGTCCCACTTGTTTATTTTTTCTTTTGTTTCCCTCACCTAAAGAGATATATCAGAAAAAATATTGCTATGAGAAATGTTTGAGATTTTACTGTTTATGTTTTATTATAAGATTTTTATGATTCCAAGTCTAACATTTAAGTCTTTAATCCATTTTGAGTTTATTCTTGTACATGGTGTAAGAAGGTGGTCTAGCTTCATTTTTTTGCACATATCTGTCTAATATTCCCAACACTATTTACTGAATAAACTATCTTACCCATTATATGTTTTTGCTTCCTTTGTTAAATATTAATCAACTATAAAGGCATGGGTTTATTTCTGGGCTCTCTATACTTTTTCATTAATCTATATGTCTGTTTTTGTGCCAGAACCATGCAGTTTTGATTATTATGGCCTTGTAGTTTGATTTGATATCAGGTAGCATAATTCCTCCAGCTTTGTTCTTTGTCAAGATTGTTGTGGCTATTCAGGATCTTTTTATGTTCCATATAAATTCTTGGAATATTTCTTCTAGATCTGTGAACTATAACATTGGTATATTGGTAGGAATTGCTTTGCATCTGTAGATTGATTGGGGTAGTATGGACATTTAAAAGATGCTAATTCTTCCTATCCATGATCATGGTATATGCTTACATGTATTCGTATCTTCCTCAATTTCTTTATTCAGCACCTTACAATTTCCCAAGTACAAGTCCTTACATCCTTGTATTAATTTATTTCTATGTATGTTTTTGATGCAATTGTAAATGGGATTGTTTTCTTAGTTTCCCTTTCTGATAGTTTATTATTGGTATATAAAAATGTAACTTCTTTCTGGATATTTATCTTGTATCCTGCTACTTTACTGAATTCATGTATCAGTTCTAGTAGCTTTTTGGTGGAATCTTTAGGGTTCTCTATATCCACTATCATGTCATCTGCAAATAATGACAGTTTTACTTCTTTCCCAATTTGGATGCCTTTTATTTTTTCTTCTTGTCTGATTTCTGTTGCTTGGACTTCCAGCACTGTGTTGAATAAGAGTGTGGGAAGCAGACACCCATGTCTTTTTCCTGATCTTAAGGGAAATATATAGTTTTTGCCATTGAGTGTGATGCTAGCTGTGGGTTGTCATATATGGCCTTTATTGTGTTATGTTCCTCCATTCACACTTTGCTGAGCATTTTTATTGTAAATGGATTTTGTCAAATGCTTTTTGTTCATCTATTGAGACAATTATGTGATTTTTATTCTTCATTTTGTTTATGTGGTATATCATGTTTATTGATTTGCAGATATTGTACCAACATTGTATCTCTGAAATAAATCCCATGGCTGATTATGCTGTATGGTCTTTTTAATGCATTGCTGGATGCAGTTTGCTAATATTTTGTTGAGCATTTTAGCATCTGCATTCATCAAGGATATTAGCCTATACTTTTTTTGTAGTGTCTTTATCTGGGTTTGGCCAGATTTACTACTTTTTAGCTCCATGATTATAGTAAGTTGGTAAGTGCCTTAACTGATGTTCCTCAGCTTCCTATTCTGTGAACTAAAAATGATAATATTCCTACCTAGAGTTCGTGATGGAGAATAGCAAAGTGACCTTTATCAAAGTTCATTCTGTGCCAGATCTCTGGGTCTAGAGCATTACATGATTGTTATTTTCACAAATACTTGCTCCGTTTTCCATGTGAGCAAGCCTGAGGTTTAGAAAAATTAACTGTCCTGTCCAAGGTCCCACAGCAAGGAAGTTTGGACTTGGGTTTGAACCAAGTCCATGTGACTCCAGAGACCTACTCACTGCACTGTCTGAGCAGCAGTGGCATATCCTCCATGAGCAAACACACGGAACTCCGCTGTGCAGCCCTGGCACGCAGCTGTAGGTGCTCCAGGAGTGGGAGACAACATTTGGCATTATATTGAGCAACACATGTATTGTGGTTCTCTGAAATTGTGACAAGAGAGGCCAAGGCAGGGGACATAGCTCATTGTCATTTGGTTCTTAATATGCTCTAACTGCCCCCATTACAGCTTTACACAAGGTTCTTATTCTAGTTGCATCTCCACTTTCCCCATCCTGAAAATGAAGTAATATAAAGTAATAGCAATTGATTATCTCAGAGTAAATGTGGGCATAAGATTTAGGGGGTCTTCTTTCTTGCCCTGCATCAGACCCCAGGCCTCATTTCTGAATGGAGAAATATTTTTGTTTTATAATTCTTACAAGATAACCTGAATGAAAGTGGATTGAGAGTTTCTATACCTGGCATCATTTGAAAATACAAAGGGCATGTGTTAGAAATAGCACTTTTTAAAGTGGTGAAATGTTCCACTGTACAGAGGCATTCTTGTACTGTCATTTTCTACCATGTAATCCAAAGGAACATATCAGGAGCTAGTACAGAATAGATATTTCTTTAGGGATATATACTACAGCCCCAGAATTAGTCAGAAATAATACCAAGAGAATTAAATGAAAGACACTTTCTAGTACAGTAGTTTAGTTTATAATGACTAATCCTACAGTAAGATTTTTAGGATCTGAAGAAAGCAGATATAAGTTGGCTAGTGTTGCAGACTATATTATTTTATTAGTTCAGTTGAAGACAAAACTCCATCAAGTAAATCTCAAGGTCCAGTTGACTTTGTTAAAGGAGTCATGAATCGGGTAGCACCTCATGCAGCAAGGAGAAGGGTGCTCCATGTGTTGAACGAAAGCAGAGGTTTTACAGAAAGAAGAGTATGGCAGGGGAGTCATTAACAAAAGAAAGGAAGTAATTATTTCTAGACCAGGACTGGCCCTTTTAGGTAAAGGGACTGGCAACGGTTGCATCTTGCAAGATTGCTCCTCTTCCTTTAGGGGTGGGACAGAGAGGGCCCATGAGATAGATGACCTCATTGGCATTGACCGGGAAATTCCAGGCAGGCTGATTAATTTTACCTGTCTGGTGTTAAGCCAGGTATTAAGTCTAGGTTTGGTGCCATGGGCTTTAGCACAAGCTATACCCTTTTGGGCCTGTGTTTTTGTTTAAAAGTTCTGAATTTAAACTCTGGAAAGTATTTCTTGAAGAACTGTGTTCTTTTCAAGTGTGCTCTACTTTTATTTATTAACACCTGACATAAAGTGAAACTGGAAATTTAATCCAAAGTTTTCACTTCTGTCTAACTGACTGTAGAAGAGGGGATAGTGTTGTAATCTTTCTATATTAATCGGCATACAAGTATTGTTTGTTCATTAGGCGACACTTGTTCCTAAAGTTGTAATATTTAAAAACCACCTCCAGAAAATCAAGCAAAGGTAATTAAATGTATTGTATATTTAGGAAATCACTCTGCCATGTTCTAAGGTATTACTTACAGAAAAAGGAACATTTATTTAAATGTCCCAGAGGAATAGCTTGTTTTAAAAAAAAGCAATGTTAGAGTCTGAACATGCTCGAGCAATAATTTGGTGACAAATGTTAGATTGGTTGCTCTTGCCAAATACAGCATTACCCAAAGAAAAGTCTTTGTTGAAAAAAGTAAACTTATTTTCCATTTGGATGTACACACCAATTTATATTTATCATCTTTCTTCCATATTGATAATAGCCTACTTTTCAAGTACTGTCTCATGTATGGGAAGGGACAGACCTGATCGGAACCCAAACTAAATGAAAAAATTTATTTCAGTAGCTCTGGAATTAATTAGATACACTGAATAGACCATTTGTGGAAGTGAAGACATTAACATGCTTAAAAAATTCTTTTGCTCCATCTGTATCTATTTTTCCAGCACAAGGAAATAAAAACAGCCAGAAGTAAAGGGGCCAGCACACTTAAAAGTATTCCTCAGCGGATGGTCCACAGGTAGAAATCATCTGAGAGGTTGGCAAAATGCCTGTTTCTGAGACCCCATTGAAATTCACCAAAGCCTCATGAAAATAAAAACACCAAATGTAACCACAAGGGAACTATGAAGGTGGAAGGGAATGCGTGGTGTGTAGGCAATTTGCTCATGCAACCTACTTGGATATATGAGTTTGCCTTTTATTTCAAAGGGGGATTATGTCTAAATACCTTACAGAGTTGTTGAGAGTCTTAGCTAGATCATTACCTGGTATACAATGAGAACTCATCAGGTTAAATATTTTGCAGTTAAGAATCTTGGAAATCCTGAGATATGTGTAAAATCATTACCTTATATTCAAGGGGTGATGGGATGCCAAAGACTTTGAAATGATTAGGACAGGAAATACAATGTATGGTTAACCTGATGGTTCAAGGTGGGATCTCAGCGTCCGTCTGATGGCAGAAGCCAGAGCACGGAAAACCTGCAGACTCCGCGGGCAGTGCGCTGTCGGGCGCGCTACGGCAGTTTTCTGAGGGCTCTCGAGGGACGACAGAAGAGAAATGGAATCCTATTTGCCGGACTTAAGAGTATGTCTCACTGCACATTCTTCCTACGAAAAATTTTGCCTGAAGTCAGGCTTTAAACAAATTTTTTACTTGTTATCCTATAAAGTAAGATTTTTGTTAAGTGAGATAGTAAATCTCTTCTAAAAATCCATATAGGGTTTGGTTTTCTTTTACTATGTACTAAACACAGCCCAATGAATACATGAAGCTTAAAAAGAACTAGAAACACAGGTATAATTTTTGTAAAATTGGGGTGTTAATGATAATCTCAAAAATTAAAATAGTACCAATCTGATTACTATGATTATGATATGACAAGAACCCTAAAATACTATAAATATTTTGAAGATTACTTAATGTCATTGGAAAGTATATTATAATACTTTCTCAACTGTCAGTTGTACCTAGAGGATAGGGCCTGAATTTTACACACACACACACACACACAGATGTATATATATATTATATATGTATGTATATATGTATACATGTATGTATATCAAAGGATATAAATATAAAAATGCAAAAAATTATTCTTAGTTTTATATAATTTAAAATGTCTTCCTCATTACCTTCCTAAATGTTTGAAATAACTTACAGTGAATAGAAAGTATTTTAACATCAGGACAATGTGTGTATTTCAAGAAACTCTTCAGGAAATGGGAAACTTCATTTATGAGAAAGTGACTGGGAATCCAGAAGGACATTTCGACAAGTCAGTGATCAAGGACAGCATATCCCTCACTTTGAATAAACTAGGGAAGAGGTCTGCCCTTCCATGCTGGGTTTCCACACAGTCCGGCAGTAGGGAGCAGAACAGAGCAGAAGGGAGAACTCTATATTCTTAGATGACTTTTTTTTTTGCAAGGGGGGGATCCCTATAGTTGGAACTCTGTTCCATCGGATAGGAAAGTGGGCCCAGTAAAGTTAAGCCTGCATGTAGGACCGTGGAGTTGGCATTTGCACCAAGCATTACCCAGAGCCTGAGACGCGGCTGCTAGCTCAGCTTTCTAACTACAGTATTTCCCGGTCCTACATTCCTGATGCTGAGAGTTCCTCTCCTGTTAAAGTGAACTATTCAGCCATAGGCAAGAATCATATACCTTCCTCTCAAAATATTTGATCAACAGAACGGGATTAAAATTATGTTGGCTAATGTGGGTTATAATGATTTTACCTATTGGGAGCTATTCATCTGTATGTTGTTTTTATCGTTTCAGATGTTGTTTGTGGAAGGAGAGTGTGATTACTTGCCAAAATCCACATTATGTCATCTGCTCTGTTCTATAAACAGATTACATACATCGTACAGACATAAGCTGTGGGCTGTGGTTAGCTAATTATGTTTAATGCAAATACACACACACATGTTCAATTCATTTTAAAGGGATTAATTATAAGTGCTATATTTTAGTTATGAGGGCTTTAGGAAATACCTCATCACAGTAGTACACCAGAGCCATTTAATAGGTTTTTTAATGAATACAAACCATTTGAAATATTGTATACAAAATGGATTTTTGAGAAAATATTCACTAAGTACATCAAATATTATGAGATAATTTGGCAAAAGGGTTCATCTACATTACAAATAGATTTGGTCCAGGTACATCTACTGCCAAAAGCTATCATTTATATTTTATTTCAAATCCAGCATACAAACTGTTTCCAAATACACTCATTTAACTATTAAAACTGAACAATGAAGCCTAGCATTTGCCCTAGTAGCAAATAATTTAGATTAAAATTTAAGTATAAAAAACTTTTGTTTTTAGGAAATGTAAAAAAAAAATAATCCCACCTTGTTGAACAGATGTAATGTTTGTATTGTTCACTTCTGTTTGTTGTGACAGTCACTCCTCACAGCCTCACTATCTATTCTCCACCAGTGCTGACACAACAGTATTTTGATTGAGGCAATATGTAGCCAAGTGCAAAATAACACTTCTTAGCTTCCTCTGCAGCTACAAATGGCCATGTGTTATTTCTGGCCAATGAAATGGAAGTGGAGATTTCTGGGTGGGAGTTCTAAAAGTTTTGAACAAAAGATGCAATTCCACTTGTATACAACTTTGTTCCTTCACTTCTTCCTGCCTAAAATGCTGGATGTGGAGAATCCAACATGTGGATATGAGGCAACAGCCATGCGTGAATGCTGCATCGGAGTCACTGAACAGAAGTTGAAATGTGCATGCACCACTGATGGTATTATGGATTCGCCTGTATCAGTTCTGAGCTGCCTATCGCTAGGCATGCTGTTTCATGAAAACAAAAACAAAAACAAAAACAAAAACAAAACCCCCAAAACAGAAAAACTTTATTCAGTTGAGTCCCTATAATTTGGGTATCCTGTAAAGTGGCTTTAAAATGTCTTCCTTCCTGATAGACATACGAATTATGATTGTTAACAGTTCATTGTTTAATAGATGTTAAAGTTACTTAATAAATGTCCATTTCAAATTCATGAAACAAAGAATGCTTGGGTGACTTAAAAGTCTAAAGTGTTCCTCCTGTTTCAAAGCATAAATTTATTTATTTTTTATTTTACTTTAATTTACTATTTTATTTCATTATTTTCTTTTACAGCCAAGTAGTATTCCACTGTGTAAATGTACCATAGCTGTTTTATCCACATATCTACTGATAGACACTGATCTGCAGAATACTATGCTAAGTGAAATAAACCAGTCAGAAAAACACAAGTACTATATGATTTCACTCATATGTGGAATATAATGAACAAACTGAACTAACAAGCCAAATAAAGACAGAGTCATAGATAGAGAGCAGGCTGATGGCTCTTGAGAGGGTTCGGGGGTGGCAGGATTAAGCAAAAAAGGAAAACAAAGAACTCACGGACATGGACAACAGTGTGGTAATTGAGGGTGGGGGAGGTGGGTGGAAGAGGAAGACTATATAGAGGGGATAATTGGTGACAGAAAATGTAAGTAAAAATTAAAAAAAATAAAGTGTTCTTCCTTCTTGCCACCCTGCACATTGCTCTTTTTGTTTATTCTTGAGTGTTTTTCCACACTACAGAGTTTAGACTCTTTATAAAGCATGATTTCTTAATAAAGATGTCCGTGGATGGGCTTTTGGTGTCCTAAGATTGTAAATTTGCTCCAGTATTGTCTGACATTTTAATACCATGCATTGGTGTTTATCGCGATGTATAAAAGGTTTATCTTTAAAGAAAAAAATGTCAGTGGTAACCACATATTCTAGTCTGCAGCCTAAAGACTCTTAGAAGGATTCTCATTGGAGTTCAGTGCTAAGATGGAACTCAATGAATCTAAACCCTTGATCCCTCCTATCTCATTTTTGAGGTATAAAAGCCTAGAAGCTTAGTAAAGTATCAAAATCATGTCCTTATACATGGTTTCAATGTATGTATACTTTGTTCAGCATCTTCTAATGAGAAGTCATTGAACTCCTCAAAATGGGGCTAGTGGCTTTACTCTATTTTACCATAATTACTGCAAATTCTATAACTGTGCTTCATTAAAGTGGGTATGAACTAAGTTGACAGACTAAACAAGTAAATATTTCTCTGTACAATATTGGTTTTCTTCTCCTCTTTTCTTAAAATACATATAAATTCTCTTCTGCATTAACTCACATTTTTCTGAATATAAAATATACATACAATATCAAATACTTTTAAAACCATTTTATCACACTTCTTCTCCCAGTAACTGCACAATGCTTCATTACCATCCTCATTACCGAACACTTCTGATGTAATTGAATAGTTCCTGTAAATAATAAGAATGGCGACCATAGAACCACAATGAAGAATGAAGGTGTGCATTTCCTACTTATCATTAGCATAGTATTTCATTATCCACATTTTTTTCATATATGAAAGACACTATGGTGCATGATTTTAAATGTGCTGGCTTAAAATTGGGGTGGGGTGGGTGTTTGGAGTTACCAAACAGGTAGGGAAAGCATTAACCTTTAAAAGCTTTCATTTATGTATCTCCACCTGGATCATGTAAACTATATTCTATTGTCCTTTTCCATCTATCCTGTAATTCTGCTGGATTGTGCTAATTTTATAATTGAGTGAGATATCAATGATAAATTATTTATAACAAAGCCTTAAAACCTGAGTACTTCAAACATGTAGAAATAATTATGAATGAGAATCCTGGGAATGAAATATGCTTAAATCAGTATGCAAAGTTATGCCTTTATAATAATACTCTGAACAATTCATAGTAGTGTCACTTTCCTTATATCCACACAAGAATTCTGGAACCATCCTTATGTCTAATATCATTACTGACTATCACTCTTGTAGTGGGCAATCTAAGATGGGAAAGTGAGATCAGATTTTGGCTGAGGGATAACGTGGAGTTTAGCATCATTGTCAGGCCAAGCATATAACCATGAGTTAAACATCACACTTGCTCAGAGATATTGGGCCATTAATTATTTAAAACAAAGCATCTGCTCATTTAATTGAAATTCATTTTATATCATAAACCACAATCACAGTTATTTGTTTTCTCTCATGGATTTTTTAAATCTTATTTTTAATCAGCTTTACTGAGGATTATTACATATGTAATAAATGTCCCAAGCTTAAGAAGTGCACAGCTTAATGAGTGTTGACTTATATGTACACTTATGAAAGCACCTCATCAGTCAAGGCATGAAGTATCTTCATCAACCTGAAGTGTTTCTTTGTGCCTTTTTCACTGTCAATCTCCCCAATCCCTGCCTTGGGCAACCCCTCACTTGGTACATCACTATAGGTTTATAGAGAAATTAGAATTTCACATAAAGGAAGTCAGACAGATGTTGTGTCTTTTGTTTTTTGTGTCTTTTGTTTTTTTTCCTTTTTGTTTAGTATCATGATTTTGAGATTCATCTATGTGGTTGTGTGTAGCAGTAGCCTGTTCCTTTCAGCTGAACTGGATTCTGTCCTACGGGTAAACTATTATTGTTTATTCACTCACCTATTGATGGACATTTTGGATGCTAATAGCTCCTGTAGTTGTAAATAAAGCTGCTATGAACTTTCATGCACAAATCTTTGTGTGGGCATATGCTTTAATTCACCTTGGGTAATTACTCACCAGGAGAATTGCTAGATCATAAGGCAAGTATGTGTAATTGTAAATATTATGCCAAATTGTTCTCCAAAATGGCTCTACCATTTTGCATTTTGCCAGAAATAGGGGGGCAGGCATTCCATCAACCTCAGCCTTTCCAAATTGTATTCTCTTTCATCAGCTTAGACCACCTGGCTCTACTTTGGATTCTCTCTCTGGATCACAGTCCAATAACTGTCTATGCAGAAAGCTTGGAAATGTCAGACCTGCCTTCTTAAACACCATTCTCTCAGAAATCATAATTCTTCCTATTGTCCCAACTCCTGAAAACAACTATATAACTCATATTGTCCAGGTTCTTTTGTTGTTTGTAGTCAGAGGGTGAGTTCTATACAAGCTACATTTTCATAGTCAGAAGAGATCTCACCTTTATAGTTTCATGGTCATAATCATTTATTTGCACTTAATAAATAAAATTCGATGTTTGATCACACATATAGTTTTGCAGAATTCTGAATTTTGCAGGCTTACCTCATCAAGCATATATCAGACAAAAAATACTTTTTATCACTGTTCCTTCTTTCTTAGGCCAGACCCCTGAGTTTCCTGCAGTTCTCTCAGTCCTCAAAGAAGCACTCATTAATTTAGGAAGGATTGCTAGTAGGAGGTGATACCTTCTTAGAGATTAACACGGTTCTGACAAATTAGGGGGGAAAAGATAAATATAAGCTATTTCATGAATGTAAGAGAAATATATACTACCTGTGAAAATCAGACAATGCACAAATAAATAAAATGGAAGATGGAAATGACTCCACTGGCTTCACTTTGGAGTGTTTATTGTACTAGTTTTAAGATAACAACAACGACAACAAAAGTGATTTTACATTTCCTCACGGTATTGGGAGTTCATCTGCATCCACGTAGTTACACAGGAACACCAGGCCTGTGCACCTTCTGACTTACTCTTCCCACGCTCCATCCCTTTTCTGTCCACCTGGACATCCATCTTTACTTTCAGAATCTCAGAATCACACTTAAAATTCTTTCTCCTGACCTCTGTAGTCTCACTCCTGTGTGTTCTCTAACTACTCTGGACTTCCCACTATTGCGACACTTGTCAAATTGTGTCGTAAACATCTGTTTATTCATCTGACCCACAGCAAGACTGCAAACACTTAAACAAAGGACAACATTTCACAAATTATTGCTCCCCCAAAACAGCATAGTATATAGCACGAGGATGGGTTAGCATGAAATATTCATTTTAGCTGATAACATTAATACCTTGGATGTGAAATTGCTTTGACAAACACAATACTGCCTGTCAGCTACACTGCCACTGCATATCTCAGGCATGTCTCAGGTGAGAAATTCATGAGTGCTATTATATGAGAAAGTAGAGTCAGAGAAAAAACTCTAATGGGTTGGAGCCTAACAGTCTGTGTAGGCTGTGCAAAGCTGTCTACTCAAAGAGCACACTATACACAGCCTTCCTATTTTTTATCATTTTAACATTTTCTGTGTGTGATTTTATTAGACATGAACACCTCCCAGAATTACTGCATCAGGGACAACAGAAATCTTTGCTTTCTGAGAAGAGTTGAATAAGCAGGGTGCACTGTAGGGATGAGTTTAAAGACTACCAACCTAGTGAGTCAGGGATTTAGGAATTTAATATCCTGGTCCTGATCCAGCAAGGGACGAGCTAGATATCCTTCCTTGAGTGATAGGCTTTAAACCTATCAATACTGTGCTTTGCTGTGGACAGAGGACAAATGGCTGGGTCAGCTGAGATAAGTTATGCAGATTCAAACTATTACCAGTTCCTTTCAGTAGCTAAAAATAAAGCAGAATATGTCTATCTATTATACTCAATTCTGTTGCTACCAAAACACTCAACTGTAAAATAAGAGTTTGTAAGGTTGGAAAGGTAGTCCCTGCTTCTCTGTTTTGCAAATAGCCCCTAGTGATTTGAAAGTAATAATTTCTTTTTTTTTTAAGATTTTCTTTATTTGTTTTTAGAGAGGAAAGGGAGGAGGAAAGAGAGAGAGAGAGAAGCCTCAATGTGCAGTTGCTGGGGGCCGTGGCCTGCAACCCAGGCATGTGCCCTGACTGGGAATCGAACCTGCGATGCTTTGGTTCGCAGCCCACACTCGATCCACTGAGCTATGCCAGCCAGGGCTGAAAGTAATAATTTCTTTTGATTTCTAGGCTGCTTCATTTCAATCAGGAATCATTTAACCTGTTCTGTTGTTAATTCTTTTAACTATAAATTAAAGGTACTCCACTTGAAAATTCTCAAGGTCCTTTCCTATTCCATTTGGTTATGTGATATTGAATCTCTCCAGAATGTGCTAGCACTGGAGTGTTTACACTAAAGTTTACAAACATAAAGGAGCTGGTGAGATTTGTTATAGAAATAAATTACAATTTTTCAAGGATATAAAAATGACTACAAGCTCAACATCATTAGTCATTTGGGAAAAGCAAATTAAAACCATACAAGATAATCAGATGATAGATTTAAAAGGATTTGACTGGTTGTGAGAGGGTGTGAGAAGGAAAGAAAGGGAAAATAACTCCTAGAAAATATCAAAATGTTCAACAAATATGAAAGAATTCAGAAGTGGACTTCTAAAAAATGAATCAAAAGCATCTCAATTATGCAGAAATAACATTCACATGGTTGCTGTACTCTTACATGTTGATATGAAGATTCTTCACGGGGGTTTGTACATTTACTCAACTTAAATAACCTTAACCTCAGTAGAGCAAATCTGTAATT
The DNA here is from genome assembly GCA_004024845.1 of Tonatia bakeri. Taxonomy (NCBI): domain Eukaryota; kingdom Metazoa; phylum Chordata; class Mammalia; order Chiroptera; family Phyllostomidae; genus Tonatia; species Tonatia bakeri. The sequence continues at coordinate 3,329 of PVIA01003440.1, read as the reverse complement.
TTGGTTATGTTAGTATAATGGTAAAATCTTAATTTACCAGCTCTTTCCCGATACAGGAAAACAGAAAACAGTGACAAAACTGGCAGTAATATTTTATTGTTTGCCATGCAATTCATACGTATTATGTGCTGAGCACTCTGCTACATTTAAATTCTCTTACATTTTCCAACTCTGTAATTTTACAAACTTTACAGATGAGCAAAAGATTTAGAGGGAGTGCATTTCACTCAACCTCAGAGTCGGAGCTGAGGTTTAAACCTGGGTCTGCCCATGCTTTTGAGCTCACCATTGCCCACTGTCACCCAGCCTACATGGTGCTTCTAGGGTCACGTTTTTCTGAAATGGGAAGAAATAGAAAAGCATACTAAAGTTTTTTTGAAAATGTGAAAACACAAGCATTACTTCCATTCAATAAGAAAAACAGGAAAGAAAAATGAGAAAATAAAATAGCCCTCTCAGCTATTTCTCTATTACAGAAGCGATGTTTAATGTTTTACTATGGAAGTATACTGTTTTAATACACTAAATGGCATCACTACATAAAATCAGTAGGAGAACTGGAAACCAAAGATGGGGAGTGGAAAGGTCAACCCTCCTGACATCAACATGCAGCACCCTCATGGCAAATCACGCCTCCTCCTTGTAGCTTTCATTTTTCCTGGGCCAGTCACAGCATGATTGCCCCAGACTGAATGTCTACACCCCGCATTCATGCATTTATGGCTAAATCCTCAATGTGGTGGTATTCCGACTTGGTATGAGTTTGGCTGAGGTCATGGGATTGGTGACCTTATGAGGGGGTGATGGGACCAAGACTCCTCTCTCTCTCTCTCTCTCTCTCTCTCTCTCTGAGGATGCAATGCAAAGAGTGGCTGTCTACAAGCCAGTAAGAGAGCCCTTACCAAGAATAGAATCTGCAGGCACCTTGACATTGAATTTTTAGGCTTCCAGTACTGTGAGAGATAAAGTTTTACCCTGTAAGCCACCCAGTCTGTGATAATTTGTTACAGTGACTAAGGCTGAATAACACAATAATACAAGTGAAAGCCTTTAGGTATGTTCATAATAACTGGAAAGGCAAGAAAGTGTCACCCACGTGCACAAAGAAAATTCATTTCATGCAAGGAATCCTAATGATCTAAAATTTCCTCAAATTTTCACCCTCAGTTCACCACTGCAGGCCATCCTGTGTCTATCTCAGGGTGGAAGCAGAAAGCTCTTCCCACCTAGTGTACTGCCACCTCCTTTTTCTTCTCCCCTCAAGTCCCTCCTGTCTTTCTAGCATTTTACCTTCCCCTGTGAGTCCTGTCTGCTTTTCCTTTTTGTGTGTCAGACTCCTGCACAGGCTGTCCGTTAATCCATTTCAATCAGTTTTTTTCCTGAGGGAATTGTGACAGAGTACAAATTAGGACAGTGGAAGATGGAAAGGGAGGTTAGTGGCTTCAGATTCTAGGAGATTGGAATGAAGAAATGCTGACCTTCCAGTCCCCTCCTCAGACTGAAGTACAGCAAATCTTTCTCTTGCTGACACTGTTCACCTGTATTGCATCTGTCTTTTTTCCCCTCTACCCAGAAATGAACTCTCTCATCCTGGGTTAGAGACTCAGAAGGGTTAGGTGGTGATGGGAGAGACATCGCCGAAACTCCCACACTAAACGGTGCACAAATATCAGGCAGTAAATGTGTCCCACAGAGAAAATGCCTTTCCCCTGCTTTGTGAATCTGGAAACTATTCAAGAAATGGGTTTTAGAATAGATTGTTCCTTCCCACCCATCCGGGAGGAACACTTACACATTAACCAAGGTGTGATGTGTGTCTGTCCAGTTAGCACGGGGATGAAGCAGCACCAACTACATTTTCCTTATAATCTGGAAGAATGCCTTATGGCCTCCATGACTGCGGAGAATTTATCACCAAAGGCACGTTTTCTGAATATTAATATGTTATGGTCAATTCCACCCTATACTCTAAAGCCTCTTGTATTCAAAACACTTCTAAGTGCTCTTGCCTGTAGTAGAGTATTCCAAAAATAAGCAACCTGTCTTAACTTTCTGAATATTATACAATTCTAGAATTTATAGCAATAAGTGAGGTTACCTGATGCTAAATAACAGAACCATTACTGGACCACCTTTTTTTAGATTACATTTTTTCCTTTAATTAGACTTTTTCTCTTGTTTAATTTGTAATATGTGCTCTTGAATATGGAAACACTGGTTGGTATCTACTAGTTATCATTAAAGCAATGGATTTTTATTGAGCCAATCAATTTAAAAATATTTTCTCATTTAGATCCACAATAAAAGTTGGTCATATTTTTTCCATTTCACAGCTAAATAAATTGAGGCTTAAAGAATATAAGATACATACTTGAGGTGATAGAGCCATTGGCCATTTGGCCCAGAGTCTAAGCTTCAAGCGCTATACCTCCCTATTTCCCTGCTACCTGAGCCAATGCCCAGTTGTGTCCTATTGACCCTGTGGGCTGGCACTTCACTAGCATAGAATACACAACATTTATATTAGCAAATACTTCTTAAATTTTGAAATATTTAGAAATGCAGTCTTATACCCATAGTAACTTTTTTGTCTTTTAAAAAGGTCTATTTTTTTTAACCAAGAAGTAGAAATATTCATCACAAACTGCCCACACAAAGGATCTTGCACCATGCTATGAAAAAAATATTAAAGTAATGGCCATGAGTCACGTGAAACAGCTCTGAGAAAGGTCAAAGCGCCTTTGTCAGGAGAATTAAAATCTTTGAATAACTAAATCATGGCAAGGTCAGCACCAGAAGTTGATCAGAGGAAGAGACCTTATTGTGGTTTTGGAGACCCTCCAAACATATCAGATGTAAGTCACATTTCTATTTAGAGTCCCTTTAATGTGTTTTTGTTCTTCACTTCTTCTTACTTGGAGGCGTATCACTGTAAAATTCCTCAGAGACTCTTAAGCAGAATGATAAGGAACAATGATCAATTGTTCATTAAAGGCATACATGAATGAATTCACTCCTGGGTATTTATCATTTTTAAAGGAGAATGCACCTTCAGCTCCAGAAATGTTGTGTCCATCAACATTAAAAGGTAAAACTTGACTAGAATTGCAGTAAAATACAGTTATGTGTTGGTGTTGGAAAATTACTTTTGGACATGTGCCTCTTTAACTCTCTCTGGCAAGCTTAGGAAGACCAAAGATACAAAAATATGACATCAAACTATATCACAACTTTGAAAATATTGTTTTACAAAGATGGTAAACTATTTTGAAAAATAATGATCCCAAACTTCGTGACAGTGCCTTTCTTTATCCCATCTGATGAGGTTG